>CM024761.1:96770311-96821971 GCA_014218235.1 Colocasia esculenta | reverse complement strand
TGTTATCGCGTCGCACCTCGGTGACGTGTTAACAGGTAAGTGGCCGTCTTTTTCCTTTTTCCAAGTTGATTAGCCATGCTTTAGGAGTATTTCTTTAGGCAGTCTGTTGCCCAGCTAGCAAGCCCAGAGGGGGTGAATGGGATTCTGAAAATTTTGATCACTTTAAACCTGTCGAAAAAACAATCACACAACACACTTCGAAGAATGTTAGTCTTAGTAAAATGGATAGCAAACACAAGTTAACCAAACACACGACACACGAAATTTATCCTGGTTCGGACCTCCTCTCCATAGGAGTCCTACGTCCAGTCCCTGAGCAACAACTCAGGATTTCACTATCCAAGGGTACAGTCCCCCTCAAGGACACTTACACACCCATCCGCAACTGGTCTTCTCTTCTCAACCCGAAGAGGAATTACAACACCCTGGATCCCACCAGGTCTTCCTTCTACAAGAAGGGAAACAAACACCCTGGAACCCACCAGGTCTTCCTTCTAGAAGAAGGGAAACAAACACCCTGGAACCCACCAGGTCTTCCTTCTACAATAATGGAAAGACATAGGAATGTATTCAAGGGATAATATGCCCCTAGATCAATCTTAAGGATCAACGCTCGATCTGAAGCAACGATTGAGAGGGAGAGTTCTACAATGAGGAACACTCTCAGTTTACAAAAGCTCTCAAGAGTCAAGACTAACACACTGAATGCAGAGAGCTAAGAGCTAGACAATCAAAGAGTGAGGCTTTGCTCTTTCAGATGCTCGCCGAAAAACATGTAAATTGTCGTAAGTGTTATGTTCTTTCTTGAGCTTCAGTCTACTATATATGTCCTCTATTTGAAAATTGAACGTTGAAGTGTCCATTGTCTCTAAGTTTTTGTTTACGTTAGACTGCATGTCACTGTAGAGCTTCTTGTTCAGCAGTCTTTAGCCTTCCATGCACGCAACAAGAGAGAGGATCTTCTTTGATGACCGTTGTTGCCGTATTGTCTAACGTTGTATTGAGGTGCGCTGTCGGAGACCTGCACGCATTAAATGCTAAAAGAATAGACAACTAGGCTATTTCTTGTTGTCAGTCAATGTTAGATTGATTTTATATCAAAAAGGAAATTCCATTCTGTTCTTCTAAAAAGATGTTTACAGAGTAAGCATGGAAATAGAAGATATCGTTTGCATGTACTGTAGTGACACGTTCAGTCATAATAAATGCATGGTTGTCAGAAAGATATACGTGAAGACCTTGACTTTTCAAGGTACTCAAAAATTAGTTCAAATATTAAATCGTTATATTCCATGAAATCGTTACATGCATGACTTATGAAATCGTTATGCAAATAAGTCGTTATCCATGTAAATCGTTGTACACTTATGAGCAAACCGATGCACATACAAATCGTTATATAGACAAATCGTTATGACTCTATAAGAAAATCGTTATGAGCAAGTTGTCAGAGACAAAACGATGTGAGCAAATCGTTGTTTGCTGTATCGAATCGTTACGGTGACTATGTCGTTATGTAACTAAACGAATCGTTACAGTGACAGAGTCGTTGTGTAACTTATCGAATAGTTATAAGGATCAAATCGTTATGGGACTTAACGAGTCATTGTGAAACTAAAATCGTTGTGAACAAGTCGTTACGAGCAAATCGTTGTTTCACTTAAGAAATCGATGTGAGAGCAAATCGTTGTTCTCACTTAACAAATCGATGCGATAACCAAATCGTTATGAACCAAGTCGTTATGCTTTCTTAGTGAATCGTTGTGAGATCGATGCGATCACTTAGCGAAATGTTATGGAAGCAAATCATTATGCTTTCTTAGCGAATACTTAGCAAATCGTTATGGAAGCAAATCGTTATGCTTTCTTAGAGAATACTTATGAAATCGTTATGATACCCAAAACGATAGAACATATAACAAATCCTATGAGTATGAAATCGTTATGAGAGAAAGGAAATTGTTACAGCATATAGAAAATCGATGTGTACTTAGAGAAATGTCATGCTTTGAACTTACATTACTATAGAGTAATAATACTTACCCCTTTAGCTTGTTATTCCTTGTTTCATTTCTGTACTCAAATCTCATAGAAAATATGTTAGATTAACCTTTATTATAGTTTTGTTAATCACCAAAATAAATATGTAATTAATTTAAATTACATGGGATAAACTGATCATCATCTCCCCCTTTTTGTGTTGGCAAAACTTAACAATAAACATAGATGAATTGAATGAATCTAAACAAAATTGCGGAAATATAAGAATATTTCAGAAGTACTATATTTCTCCCCCTTTTTGTCATTAGCAAAAAATAATAAGATGAGACAAAGAAGAGAGAAAAGATAGGAAAGCAGAGGATCATTTTATTCAATTTTGATTGGGTACAGGAAGATAGAAAGCAGGAGACAGAAGAGAGGCATAACGAGAAATGACTTCTCAAGCCTTTTCTTCATGCTTCTCAAGTACAGCTGACAAACCCCAGGTTCTAGAGATAGGAAGGTCCCATGGTAGGAGCCTCCTGGCAAGATGACGAACCAGCTGCTCATCTAAGAACTGAGCATACCGATCTCGATCAAGGGAACCTTTAAAAAAGTAATCTTCCCAAAACTGGCACAGGCGAGGAAACTGATCCATAGAGACTGGATAGAAAAGCTCCTGGTGCTTCAATTCTAGCCGCATGGCCACATACACCTTATACCTTTCAACCTATGTCTGATAAGGATCATGAACAAGGTGAATGGAGTTCATGTCCAGAAATGTGGCAGCTGAAAATGGAGGTTTACCTTCCCGGGCCTGAGATACATTCAGATCAGTAAGCTACTGAGCAGATAGGGGATAGAATCTGGCCCACTCTGAAGGAGAGAGTCTTTCACATTCAGACAAAAGAGGGGTGAGGACATCATCATTGACATGGCCCTGGTGATATTCTCTGAACAAAAATCTGTGAAGGGCAACTAGATGACCCTTCTGCACTTTGATTCTTCCATGACTCTGGCAAAAATGCTCAAAAATAATTGAGCCAACAGCTGATTCCATGACCAGAGAGTGAAGTGGGGGAAGAAAAACAACATCAGGTAACTCGAGGGTGGCAAAATCAACTTGGATTGCTTCAGTGCGAGTTGACCCAAGAGCTCTAATAGCTTGATTAAGCTGACCAAGCTGAATTTCGGGGAGACGATGGAGATACTGGTAGTCATTGACATTTGACAGTACCGGATCATCTTGATTTCCTTTGTATGAAAGGGGCCCAGAAGTCCTTGTGGAGGATCTGGAACCATTCTGATAAGGTCAAGGAATGATCCGGAGGAGGGAACCGGGCTAATCGGGCATGAAGAAGCTTCTTGTACAAAGTCTTGTGGCCCCGAGCCCACTGCTCTTTAGTTTTAGACTCAGCTAGGGAAAAGATTTTGGATTTTTCAGATTTTGAAAAAGGGGTGTAAGGCCAAATGACATTAAGATGGTTAGTGAGATTTAGATGAGGAAGGTTAGAATAGTAGCATAAGCCACTTTCTGAAGGAATTCTCTATAGAGTGGTTATTTGTTGTTGTCCACTGTTATAGAAAACCACAGAGGTGGATAACAAAGGTCAGAAGAAATAGAACATGTGGAGGTTATTTTTCTTTTCTTAGGAGCAGGGCTAGAAGAGCCTGTCCTATGAATATGAGTTCCAACCTTCAAAACAGATCGAAGAATAGCTTCCTCAAACTCATCTTTGATGTCCGTAAGAAAGGGAGCATCAATCTGAGCACTCTCCGGAATAATCGTAATGAAGGAAGGAGGAGTAGTAGGATGAAGAAAAGAATGTGAGGTAGAAGGAGGTATATCGGTTGATCCAAAAGAAGAGGGACCAGAGGATGAGGAGCTCCAGCTGATGAGAGGCTGGACGAATGGAAGTGGAAATAGAAGGAGATGAGGAAGAAAAAGGTGTTTGAGATGAGATGGTTCTAGGTACAGGTTGTTTAAATGGTTTGTGGAGCTGGTGGCACTGTGTGTTTGGGTTCTCATATTGAGAATGTTGGGTTCTCATATTGGAGAATGTTGGGTTACAACAAGTGTTTAAATGTTTTTGATGATGAGCAATACTAATTGATGTTATGTGAAATGTTCACAAATGGTATGTTGTTTTTGATGATGAACATTTCATGAACAAGACAAAATTGATGTGTATCAATGTGTGTAACATGATGAGAATGACAATTGGATGCAAGTGAAACACATGTTTTATATGTTCATTATATCTCACTAATTATGTCTTTTAATGTAGGTGTGAATGTACACAAGACAAAGCCCAAAATCCAAGTGCAAAAGAACAAGACAAGTTGTTGAAATAGTGCACCTGTCAACAGATGATAGTGCATCTGTCAACAGATGAATAGTGCATCTGTCGACAGATGATTTTCGTCTATCGATAGATCTACTCAGAAATCTATTTCAAGAAAGCCCAATCTTCTGGTTTTTGCAAACCTGTCAGCATCTGTCGACAACAGCAAGTCGGCTGTCAACAGATGAAGTTTCGGGAAGATCTAATGGCCGGGATATGATCTATATTTTGTGTTTCCTTTTAGCACGACTCTCTATGCTTGGACACCACTATATATGGATCATATGAGGCTATTTTCGCAGCAAGGAGCCACCATACCAAAACCCTAAGCAAGGTCAAGAAGAAGGCTTCTTCCTGCTGCCCTACTTCATCTCTCTACCCAGAACAAAGAAGAACAACCTTCCAAGCGGAGTTGAAGCGGTTCGTCCGGTTTCAAGCTTCTCCATCAATTGATACTTGTCAAGACGAAGCTTGGAGTCTTCTGGACGACCAACGAGAAGAGTTCTACATCGGGATTTGATTCTTCATCTCAAAACTCTTCTCTTTTCACTACTTTCATTATCTGTGTGGTGTGCACTGATTTGAGATCAGTACGTGGATGTTGTGGAAGTGTGAATTGTTGTTCTGATTGCGTGTTTGCATCAGACAACGTGTGTGTGGTGTGTGGATCAGATCAAGGCTAGAGGATCTGATCTGTTGTGAACCTGGTCTAGCGTGTGTGTGTGTGGTTGAGCCGTTGTGCTCGTGTGTGTGTGTTGTACTCAATTGTTTAGTATGTGTCCTCACTGTGTGGGGGGTGGACATAGGAGTCACGTGGTGTGATCTCCGACCACCTAAAAAATCCCTTGTGCACTGTGGTTAATTTGTGGTTTGCATTGTTTTGCGCTAGATGCATGCATAGGGATTTCGTCTACACACTAACTGTTAGTTTTCTATACATTACATCAGATCAAATGGGTTTTGATTGAGTAGATCTTTTAATACGAAGTAATTTTTAAATTGCTTAAGTTTTCGCTGCAAATCTATTCAACCCCCCTTCTAGCGTTGCCATCACGAATAACCGATCCTAACAATGGTATCAGAGCAGGTTTTTTGTTCATCGATTGTGATTTGGCATATCTGTTTATGTGTGCTTAATTGCTCTGATTGGGCTTATAATTGATTCTTAACTGATCTGATTACTTTGTTGGTTGGTTTATTTATCTACAACATACTCAGAAATATGTCTGAGTTCTCGAGCATAATAAATAGACCAATGTGTATTGAGTTTCATAACCATGTTGATAAAATGCAGGACTCCTTTAAGAAGACAAGCAAGATTGCAATAAAGCCAAAGACAAATGCTTCATGGCTCATGGCAGCTCCAGAGGTTCTCCTAGTTCAGACAAATCTGAAAGATCATATCTGTCAGAGACGTCAAGAAACTCTCAAAGGTCAGGTAATCCAATTCAGAACCATTTGACGCATCAATATCCAATTCTGATTCAGAGAATGATATATCTTATGATGAATTGATAGAATGCTATGAGCACATGTGCAAAACATTTAAAACTATTAAACATCAAAACAAGAACTAAAGAAATCTGGAAAAGAATGAAATGATAATTGATAATGCTCAAGCATTCTATGAAGAAAATGAAACTTGAAAATGGAGAATGAAAAATTGGAAAAGGAAGTCAAAAACTATGAAATCAAGTTTTCTAAGTTGAAAGAAGATCATGATCATGTGGAATCTGAAAATTCTGATTTGAAAAAACAAAATGAAAAATGATTGATCATAATGAAAATCTCAAATTTGATAATGATCAATTGATCAAACAAATCTCCAACATGGCTCATGATCATCAAATAAAAGAGAAATGCAACCAATTGATTGAGGAAAATAATCATCTGAAAAAGAAGATTGAATGCATGTATCATGACAGACCATTAATGACGAATGGAACAATTCTAAGAATAAAATTGTTGATCTAGAACAACAAATTTCTCAATTTGAAAATGAAAAGAACAAAATGAAAAATGGTTTGGATGTCATGTTAAACAAGCTTCAGACTTTAGAAAAAGAAGTTGTTGCATTAAAAGCTAAAAAACAGAAGATTCAAAATGAATTGAAAAACACAAGTCTTGCTTCTGTGAAAAATAAGAAAAATGTTCAAAAACAAAATAAAAATTTGAAAAAAAAGGCAACAATTAAAAAGAATGTAGTTACAACTGAAAATCCGAAAAAGGTAGTGAAAAAGAAGCAGGATTGTACAATGTTTCAACTCCTCCAACAGCTCAAAAAGCTTCAAGGCAATCTCCAACTCCACATCATGCCAAGAGATACCAAAGGGTACCACCTCCTTCTTCTCAACCCAAGGGTGATCAAAGGTACTCTAAAGGATCTCAGAGATTCCAGCAAATGCAATCACACTATGGTAAGCTCCAGGTAAATGCTCAACCCGTTTGCTACAAATGCAATAAACTTGGTCATCTTGCTAAATTCTGCTGGAAAGAAAATCAACACCTCATAAAATCATGATGTTGTGCATGCTTCAAAGCTCCATAATAATCCATGTGTTCATACACACAAGGATAAACATGTTCATAAAGATCAGAAATCCATGTATCTATGAACAGGAAAACTGTAAAAAACAACAGAAATCTAAAAATCAAATCACTTTGGATTTTGAAATCTTTGTTATATCCTAACAATTGTCCTAACATTAATGTCGTTGCAAGACCCAGCAAGTGTGGGTCCCAAAACAAGCTTGATCAATAAGCTGGGATGTCTTGTAGCCAAAAATTAGAAATGGATTCATGACATGGCTGTGCAAGGCAAGAAATGATGAAGAACAAAGGTAATTTTTTTTTAACTGAGATTGAAGACTGTTCAGGTAAAATCTCTTTGTCACTTCAGTTTTGAACTGCAAGAATTGAAATGGATTTTTAATTCTATCTGAGGAATGAAGAATGTATTTTTTTGATACCCCACATGACAATGCACTTAGCAATTGGAATCATGCCATCTTGCTTGTGTAACTGTGTGCTCATGACTTCTTGGTATATCAAATAATGACATGTGGAAAAACAAGTTATGCCTGTTGGAAACTATCATTATGCGTGAGTAAAATACTCCGCCGAGTATCAAAAGTCATGTAATGCATAAGGCTAGTTGAGTGCTCAATAATGTGTGAATTGCTTGATACATTTACTATGCATGTGTTATGGGGGAGTAAATTTGAAAGTGCTCATATGCTCATGAATGCTCATGAAATCTATGTGCAAATGCTTGTCATGAATGTATATATATCATGCTTGAATGTTGTCTCATCACATGCACATCTTATGGGGGGAGTAAGTTCAAGGTAGGTTGAGTGAAATACTTGAGAGAAACCCTTCATATTCATTATGTCATTACTTCTCAAAATCTTGTTCTTCATGTCACTCAATTCTATGCCTCAACACTGATTTTCTCAAGTCTGTCTGTCGATAGCCACTACCACATCTGTCGACAGACATGCTCTCCCAGAACCAAGCCTTTCAGGCCTGTGTGCATCTGTCGACAGGCACATTCTTGCTGTTGACGGATACACATTTTCTGTAAATTCTTCATAATTTCTTCATGAGCATGTTCATATCATTGATGCAAGGGGAAATTTGGACTTAATATTCATTGCAACCTTTCATATTCACATAGTATCAAAGACATTGAATTAAACACAATGATTTTGATATAAATTTTTGTGCTTGAGTCTAGGTTGTGTCATCTAGAAAACATTGATCAAATCTAATGATTTTAGCCTAACTCACTTGAATAACTCCCTTGTGGATTATCATGTTTCTAAAATGTTTGATAAGTAAGAAGGTTTTTGAACTTATGTTTTGCATTAACCATTGACATTAAATAACCATTGACCTTGATTGTTAAAAAAAAAAAAAAGGAGAAAAGCTACATATTTCAAACACTCATAAATAGTATTTGAAATGGGACAAAGGCAGAGCAATGATGAGTATCACTAGTAACCGGAGACATGGGCATCATAAATGTCTGTCTTCGCGTAAAAAAGTCTTTTCATTATCTCTGCACAATGGTATGATGGTCACTAACACTGAGTAACTGGGGGTACGGCATCCCTCATGTCTACCTTCACGTCAAAAGGTAAAAGTGATCCTAATTACCACTTTTCCCACATAACTTGACAAAAGAAATTGTTCAAATGCTTGAAATAGAGTGGAGCCTCCAACATTTAAATCAAGGGCAATGGTTGTCTATTGTCAATTGTTCATGTAGACATTGCCTTCATTTACCAACTGAACATCCCCACTAAGGTATATGATTTTCATCAAGGGTTTTATTCAAAAGGGTTATCTTATTTCATATGTTTTTGAATGATGTATTGTAAATGCTATACTTGAGATCCCGAAGTATTGTCTCTTAACCATTGTAGAATTTGTGTGTGTCTTAATACTAGTGTTTATGACATTTTGTAGTGGGTATCAGCCTATTCTCAACCTTGCAATCTCATTTGAACACTCATTCCCCACTCATATCTTTCACAATTCAGTTATGTGGTCACACAATTCCTTGCTTCATTCTTTTATTTATGTGCACTCATTATCTTTTTGAATGTTGTCAAAAGGGGGAGAAACATCAATTGTGCATAAATTGAAAATTTTGTCATCATCAAAAAGGGGGAGAATGTGGGTTCTCATATTGGAGAATGTTGGTTACAACAAGTGTTTAAATGTTTTTGATGATGAGCAATACTAATTGATGTTATGTGAAATGTTCACAAATGGTATGTTTGTTTTTGATGCTGACATTTCATGAACAAGACAAAATTGATGTGTTATGAATGTGTGAAACATGATGAGAATGACAATTGGATGCAAATGAAACACATGTTTTATATGTTCATTATATCTCACTAATTATGTCTTTTAATGTAGGTGTGAATGTACACAACAGACAAAGCCCAAAATCCAAGTGCAAAAGAACAAGACAATTGTTGAAATAGTGCACCTGTCAACAGATAAATAGTGCATCTGTCAACAATGAATAGTGCATCTGTCGACAGATGATTTTCGTCTGTCGATAGATCTACTCAGAAATCTATTTCCAGAAAGCCCAATCTTCTGGTTTTTGCAAACCTGTCAGCATCTGTCGACATCAGCAAGTCGGCTGTCGACAGACGGAGTTTCGGGAAGATCTAATGGCCGAAATATGATCTATATTTTGGTGTTTCCTTTTAGCATGACTCTCTATGCTTGGACACCACTATATATGGATCATATGAGGCTATTTTCGCAGCAAGGAGCCACCATACCAAACCCTAAGCAAAGGTCAGAAGAAGGCTTTCTTCCTGCTGCCCTACTTCATCTCTCTACCCAGAACAAAGAAGAACAACCTTCCAAGCGGAGTTGAAGCCGGTTCGTCCATGGTTCAAGCTTCTCCATCAACTGATACTTGTCAGACGAAGCTTGAGTCTCTGGACGACCAACGAGAAGAGATCTACATCGGGATTTGATTCTTCATCTCAAACTCTTCTCTTTTCACTACTTTCACATATCTGTGTGTGTGCACTGATTTGAGATCAGTACGTGGATGTTTGGAAGTGTGAATTGTTGTTCTGATTGCGTGTTTGCATCAGACAACATGTGTGTGGTGTGTGGATCAGATCAAGGCTAGAGGATCTGATCTGTTGTGAACCTGGTCTAGTCTGTGTGTGTGGTTGAGCCGTTGTGCTCGTGTGTGTGTTGTACTCATTGTTTAGTAGTGTGTCCTCACTGTATGGGGGGTGGACGTAGGAGTCACGTGGTGTGATCTCCGAACCACCTAAAAAATCCCTTGTGCACTGTGGTTTGATTTGTGGTTTGCATTGTTTTGCGCTAGATGCATGCATAGGGATTTCGTCTACACACTAACTGTTAGTTTGCTCATACACATTACATTAGATCAAAGGGGTTTTGATTGAGTAGATCTTTTAATACGAAGTAATTTTTAAATTGCTTAAGTTTCGCTGCAAATCTATTCAACCCCTCTTCTAGCTTTGCCATCACCGAATAACCGATCCTAACACTGTGTAGGATGAAGGTGGAGACGGAGGGCTGGTGTTTTGAATGGGGAAGGAGCTGGGGGGCTCAGGAGCAACATCATCATCTTCTGCCCTCCCTGACATGATCAACCTTAGCTTCCATTGGCCCGTTTGCCCCAAACAACACCTCAGCTGCCTGGTGGCCCTGACATCTGATCAACAACTGCTGGCGCTGCTAGATTTTCAGATAGGTTCCCTGATGCACGACTTCACCGCTTCATCAGGAATAGATGGCCCTGAAGGCCCAGACTCCTATGCTGAAACAGGTCCTGGTGGCCTAGCAATCTCTTCATTTGTATCCTCAGAGGTCTGAGGAGCAGGTGGTGTGGGAGCAGGAGGTGCTGATGCTCTTACCTCCTTTAGAATGTCAGACAAAAGAGTCTTCATGCTTCCCATTTCATTGTTCAACCACCGTAATGCATTCTTACCATGCCCATTTCTTTTGCTGCCGAAGCTTGGCTCATAAAAATAGAATTAACATCTGATTGCACAGAGAAAGAAAAGTTTCACCTTGGGTGTCTAACCTTTCAATCACAGGCTTCAGGTTAATGACAAACCTCTGTCTTTGTGGCCTCTGAAATGGTGCTTCTGCAAGGAGAGAAAGGTCAGAAGCAACTTCCTTTCCTTTCTTGCTGGCCCTAGCAGCGGGCCTCATGATCAGCCTATTCATCTGAGTCAGAAGAACTGGCAGTCTCACCTTCCCTGAATTGATTTGCTGAGGGGTTTTCAGTATTCTCCCCCTGAGGCTGAGCTTCCTTTTCACCTGATTTCTCCCCTTCAGCAGGGGCATCCTCCATAGGTGCTTCATCTTGGACTGTTGCTGCTAGCTCCTCTTGAATAGGAGCATCTTCCATCTGATTGTCATTGTGGCCTGATGCCACAGCCTCATCTTCCTGATCTTGCTCCCCCAAAGCAGGAGCATCTTCCAAAATAATTTTCAATGTGGCCTGGTGCCACAACATCTTGTGCTACTGGTTCACTGGGCCTCTCAGGCTCCCCCTAAGTGCTAGAAATGGATTCCAACACATCTCTAAGAATGGATGCCACAATAGTGGTGGGGTTTAGTTCTTCAGAGGTTCCTTCAACTGACATAATATTTTCTAGACGAATCTCATCAATTAGGCTGCCAGTGACCACAGATTCTTCTACTCTGGCCTCTGTTGTTGCTGATTGTTCTGCTGCTGTTGGTGCTTCTTGGACTTCTTAAGCTTCGCCTATGATGGCCTCACCCTCAGCCATTGATGTCTTGGTCCATACACCATTTACAACTGAAAATCCGCCCTTCCTTAAATTCCTGTTGCGGATAGCTTGCCCCATCTTCTCTACTACTGCTCTAGACAAGTTAATGCCAAATGTTGAAAGATCATGGTGAGCAGATGAGCATAAGGCATGGACACATTCAATTTGTTCTTCGTGTCCCAAACCTGAGTATGAGCAAACTTCATTCGCTCCAGGATAACCTCGGCCATATTAATCTCCTGGTTCTGGATTGCCCAGAACATCATGTCTGAGTCCGCCTTTGTATAAGTCGAAAAGGTGGCACTCCTAGGGACCAAGATTTGACAGATTATGAAATGCAATAGGCGATTAAATGCATTCGTTTGGTTTATGTCCAATTTTCCTTCGTCGGAACTCAGGACCTACAATCCCTAACTCCTTCGCCTGAATGTCCACAGTGTGAACTCCACTGTGACCGATGGTGCAAACTCCAAATAGGACTCCAGAGCTCATAGGTGATTCTAATCTAGGTACCTTTGACAAATGATGTCAAGGACTCGTCCTCCTCCGTCTTCAGACACACATAGAATGCTTTGACGAGGTCTGGGTAACTTACCTCTGATAGGGTCGCCAGCTTCTACCACTTCATCCTCTCCATAGCAGCAATCACATTCCCCATGCCATTCTTCTACAAATCTGCAATATCTATAGCTTTGTTCCCACAGAGCTTTGCCTTCAAAGAGGTGAACCTTTGTTGTTGAACTGTTGTGAGGAACTCAGCTCCATAGCCCCCGACACTACCGAAAACAACAGATGCGGCCATGGATTTGAACTGGGAAGGTTTTTGGAGGATTGTGATGAGGACAGGAACAGAAGCCCTCGAGAAATTCCTCGCGGGAAGGAGTTTGGAGCTTCAAATCTTAGAGAGACGATGCCGAAGTCGATAGGGTATCGCCTCAGGCAGGTAGAAGGAGATGAAGGCGGGATGTGAATCATGCCACATAGATTTCAGGATATATCAAAAGAGTAAAGTAACTTTTCAAAATGGAGGCAGTATGATGGCATAAAAGGACAAAATGACCAGTTCGAGGAAAATAAATTCTTTTAAAAATTACGAACTGTCAAGGATATTTAAACAAGCAGGCATCATTTGGAATTTTGCTTAAATTCAAGGAGGAAAAATAATTGATATTCTGAATATTAATATCTCAGTTATACAGATGATTCTTTCACAATTTACACATGCCTAATTCCCTTCTAAGAGAAGTAAATCTCTCTTCAGGTAGGACCTTTGTGAAGATATCTGCTAACTGATTATTAGTATCAATGAAAGAATATCTATGTTACCATTAGCTACATGATCGCGAATGAAATGATATCTAACCTCAATATGTTTAGTCCTTGAATGTTGTACTGGATTCTTGGTTAGATTTATAACACTGGTGTTGTCGCATAACAAAGGAATTGTCTTGATATGTAGTCCATAATCCTCAAGCTGCTGTTTGATCCACAATAGTTGTGTGCAACAGCTTCCAGCAGCCACATACTCAGCTTCAGCTGTAGACAATACTACTGAATTTTGCTTCTTTGAGGACCATGATATCAGACATCTTGCAAGAAATTGACAACAGCCACTGGTGCTTTTTCTATCTATTTTGCATCCAGCGTAGTCAGTATCAGAGTATCATACTAAATTAATTCACATGATTTGGATACCATAAACCTAAGTCATGGGTTTTTGCTAAATATCTAAAAATTCTTTTGACATTAATTAATGAGATTCTTTAGGGTCTGCCTGATACCTAGCACACATGCATACACTAAACAGTATGTCAGGTCTACTGGCAGTTAAATATAGTAGTGAACCTATCATACCTTTGTAGACCTTTTGGTCTACTTTTTACCATCCTTATCACTATCCATTCTTGTTGATGTGCTCATGGGCGTTGACAGTGTCTTGCTATTTTCGAATCCAAACTTCTTTAGCAACTCCTTCGTGTACTTGGCTTGATAGATGTGAGTCCCTTCTTTCCTTGTTTGATTTGAAATCCAAGGAAGTTGTTGTTGAGATCCCCATCATGCTCATCTCGAATTCTCCCTGCATGAGCTTTTCAAAATACTTGCAAAGGGATTCATCAGTAGAACCAAATATATATCATCAATATATATTTGAACAAGCAAAATATGTTTGACTTTAGACTTAACAAATAATGTACTATCTACTTGACCTCTAATGAAACCATGGTTTAATAGAAATGCACTTAACTGTTCATACCATGATCTTGGTGCTTGTTTTAATCCATGCAGTGCTTTATGCAACTTAAATACATGATTCAGAAAATCAATGTCATCAAAACCAGGAGGTTGTTCTACATAAACATCCTCCTTAATAAAACCATTTAGAAAAGCTGATTTAACATCCATTTGAAATAATTTCAAGTCTAATGCGAATGCATATGCAAGTAGAATCCTAATAGCCTCAAGTCTAGCTGCAGGTGCATAGGTTTCATCAAAATCTATGCCTTCCTCTTGGGAGTAGCCTTGAGCTACCAATCTAGCCTTGTTCTTATGATCACACTAGCTTCATCCAATTTATTTCTGAACACCCACTTGGTGCCAATCACTGGATGATCTGATTGTCTAGGAACAAGTGACCATACATGATTTCTCTTGAACTGATTCAGTTCATCTTGCATGGCTAAAATCCAAGATTCATCAGTGAGCTTCATTGACTGTCCTACGCTCTATTTGCGAGACAAAAGCTAATAAAACATGGAATACATTACCTCTTGTCCTTACCCCTACAGATGGATCACCAATGATGTTTTATGGTGGGTGATCTTTCTTATATCTCCATTCCTTTGGATGATTTTCATGTAAATGTCTTTTTGTTGCAGGTCTTCTAGATGTGGATCTTCCTTGTCCTCGATACATGTATTCTTTAATTTCTTGGACAATTCTTCTGCATCATCAATATCACTATCTTCTTCCTTTCTCAAGGAAGAGTTAGTTTCATCAAAGATAATATGCACTGATTGCTCAATTAATAAAGTACGCTTATTAAATACTCTATAGCCTTTAGGTTTAGAAGCATACCCCATAAATATACCTTCATCCGATTTTGCATCTAACTTACAATGTCTCTTTTGCCGTTATTGGGCTGAAACATGGAGATCCGAATGTCCTGAAATGACTGATCTTCGGCTTCTTTCCCTTGTACAGTTCATATGTTGTCTTCTTCAAGATAGGCCTGATCATCACTCTGTTGATAATGTAACATGTCGTGTTCACTGCTTCACCCCAAAAATACCTTGGCAAATCATATTCTGATAGCATTGACCTTGCCATATCCAATAGGGTTCTATTCTTCCTCTCAGCAACTCCATTTTGCTGTGGTGTCCTTGGTGCTCAGAAATTGTGCTCTATCCCTTGGTCATCACAGAAGTCGGCAAATTTCTCATTTTGGAATTCTCCTCCATGATCTGACAAATTCCAACAATGCTGAACTTTTTGTCCTTCTGTGCCTTCTTGCTAAAGCTTACAAAATTGTCAAATGTATCATCTTTGTGTTCCAAGAAGGATACCCAAGTGAATCTGGAGTAATCGTCTACAATGACAAATCCAAAATTCTTTCCTCCAAGACTTGTGGTCCTCATTGGCCCAAATAAGTGTAATCTTCTATGCCACAACTCAGTTGACTGCTCTTTGCTTGCGGCCAGACATATATCTTGATCTTTTAGTTCTTCTAGGTAAAGTATGTACATGTTCTTTTCTCTGTTGGCTTCAAAAATGACTGCTCCATCCTTCATAATGTTGCACTTGGATTCTTGAAATCTGATCTGATGACCTTTACGCACAGCTGACTGACACTGATGAGGTTGTGCTTTAGTCCTTTAACACATAGTACATCCTCAATGACTGTCTTGCCTTTGCTGCCTACTGAACCACTGCCTATTATAGTCCCTTTTCCATTATCTCCATAAGTGACTGTATCTTCTTCAGCTTTTAAATGGGAAAATAGCTTCCTGTTCCCTGACATGTGCCTTGAGCAACCGCTGTCTAAATACCATTTGGATGCTTGAAGGTTTCCCTGCATTAAAAACATTAAGCTTTAGGTACCCAAGTTCTTTTGGGTCCTGGTTGGTTAGTGTCATCAAATTTTCTTTTAATTATCCATATTTTATGTTTAGTTGGACATGATACTTTAATATGTCCTAACTTGTTGCAATGACTACAACAAGATATCTTAGTTGCCTTTTCAGTAGGAATGTATTTGATGTTTACCTTGTATGCTGTGTCTTGTTCAGGTACAAATTTAGGTGTAGGATAAACTTTAGTTTCTTCATTATCGGGGGGAGTATAACCTAATCAATGTTTCCTTTTACCTGACCGTCTAGCACCTTTCAATATAATGTTGTTTTGCCATTAGTAAATTTTTCTAGTGTGCTAGATAATTTTTCATTTTCTGTGGTTATCATGTTGACTTCTTGTTTTAAATTATTTATAGTTTCTTAATTTTCCAAATTTGCTAATTGTTCATTTTTATTTTTTAAGTCGTCGCACAGTAATTTGTTTCTCCTTTTTAGTTCATTAATTTGTTTTTTCATTTGCTCATTCTCAGATTTTAAATCTGAATTAGTATTTTCTAGGCATGCGAGATTTTTCTTACTGGCTCTTAGTGATTTACATACTTCTCTATATTTACAGTATAGTTCATTAATGCTTCTTCTAAGTTATCTAAATCAGTATCATTACAAGAAGAGAAGGATGAGTCAGATGTTACCTTGTCTTCTGTGTTGGCCATGAACGCCAAGTTAGCTTTTTCTTCTTCTTCACTGCTTGAGCTTGACTGGCTGTCTGAGTCACTGCTGTTGTCCCAAGCTGCTGCCATGGCTTTCTTCTTGAATCTTCTCAGTTTTCTTGAACTGTCCTTTTTTATGAATTCAGATTTCTTGAGCTTTGGACACTCTGCCTTGATATGTCCTGGCTTCTTACATTCATGGCAAATGCCTCAATTTTCTTGATGTCCTTTGCTTCAGTTTTCTTGAAATCTTTGCCCTTTTTGAAGTAACGTCTTCCAGATTGATACTTTTTCTTCTTGGCTAAGATCCGTTGTAGTCTTCTTGATAATATGCTTCTTCATCTTCACTGTTTTCACTACTATCTTCGTTCTCAGATTCTTCCTCAGAGTTACTTCTTCTGCTTTGAGGGCGTTCGTGTGCTTCTTTCTACTTGATGATTCTCCCAATCTTTCCATGTTTATCTCATGGGCCATGAGGTACCCAATGAGTTTCTCCAATGACATCCTTTTCAAGTCATTGGCTTCTTCTATACCTATTACCTTGGGAGTCCAAGAAGATGGTAGAGATCTAAGAATTTTCCTTACCATGTCTCCCATCTCATAGCTTTTTCTTAATCATGCTAACCCGTTGGTGATGTCTGTAAACCTGCTAAACTCTGTGTAATGGTTTCTCCCGACTGCATCTGAAACCTCTCGTACTGTGTCACCAGAATGTCTATTCTGGTTTCCTTTACTTTGTCAGTACCTTCGTAAGTGATTCTTAGCTTCTCCCACATCTCCATCGCTGATTTGCAGGCTGAAACTCTATTAAATTCTTTCTTTCTAAGTGCACAACATAATATGCTCTTAGCTTGCAGTTGAGAGAGATCTTCTTTCCATCATCTTCTGTCCAGTTGTCTCTGTTGTTTAGAACAACTAGATCGCCTTCTTCTACTATGGACCATATTTGAAAATCGAATCCTTGTAGGAAGTACTCCATCCTTGTTTTCCAGTATGTATAATCTTCACCATCGAACAGTGGTGGCCTGTTTGCTGACTAACATTCGAAGTGACTTTGGGCGGTCATTTGATTTTTTCTCTTCAGATCGTTGGATCTTCTTCTTTGTCGAAGAGACTAGCTTTGATACCACTTGTTGCCCAGCTAGCAGGCCCAGAGGGGGGGTGAATGAGATTCTTAAAATTTTGATCACTTTAAACCTATCCAAAAAACAATCATACACACACTTCGAAGACTGTTAGTGTTAGTAAAAAGGATAGCAAATACAAGGCAATCAAACACACAACACACAGAATTATCCTGGTTCGGACCTCCTCTCCACAGGAGTCTTACGTCCAGTCCCTGAGCAACAACTCAGGATTTCACTACCGAAGGGTACAGTCCCCCTCAAGGACACTTACACACCCAGCCGTAGCTGGTCTTCTCTTCTCAACACGAAGAGGAATTACAACACCCTACATCCCACCAGGTCTTCCTTCTACAAGAAGGGAAACAAACACCCTGTAACCCACCAGGTCTTCCTTCTACAAGAAGGGAAACAAACACCCTGGAACCCACCAGGTCTTCATAAGGAACACTCTCAGTTTACAAAAGCTCTCAAGAGTCAAGACTAACACACTAAATGCAGAGAGCTACGAGCTAGACAATCAAAGGAGTGAGGCTTCGCTCTTTCAGATGCTCGCCGAAAAACTTGTAAAAGATTGTCGTAAGTGTTATGTTCTTTCTCGAGCTTCAGTCTTCTATATATGTCCTCTATTAGAAAATTGAACGTTGAAGTGTCTGTTATCTCTAAGCTTTTGTTTACGTTAGACTGCATGTCACTGTAGAGCTTCTTGTTCAACAGTCCTTAGCTTTCCATGCAAGCAACAAGAGAGAGGATCTTCTTTGATGACCGTTGTTGCCGTATTGTCTAACGTGTATTGAGATGCGCTGTCAGAGACCTGCACGCGTTAAATGCTAAAACAATAGACAGCTAGGTTGTTTCTTATTGTCAGTCAACGTTAGATTGATTTTATATCAAAAAGGAAATTCCATTCTGTTCTTCTAAAAAGATGTTTACAGAGTAAGCAAATCGTTGTTCTCACTTAACAAATCGATGCGATAACCAAATCGTTATGAACCAAGTCATTATGCTTTCTTAGAGAATCATTGTGAGATCGATGCTATCACTTAGCGAATCGTTATGGAAGCAAATCGTTATGCTTTTTTAGCGAATACTTAGCAAATCATTATGGAAGCAAATTGTTATGCTTTCTTAGCGAATACTTATGAAATCGTTATGATACCCAAAACGATAGAACATATAACTAATCCTTATGAGTATGAAATCGTTATGAGAGAAAAGAAATCGTTACAGCATATAGAAAATCGATGTGTACTTAGAGAAATGTCATGTATTGAACTTTCATTGCTATAAAGTAAATAATACTTACCCATTTAGCTTGTTATTCTTGTTTCATTTCCTGTACTCAAATCTCATAGAAAATATGTTAGATAAGCTTTATTATAGTTTTGTTAATCACCAAAATAAATATGTAATTAATTTAAATTACATGGGGATACTGATCATCACAGTCATCTTGGTGGCGATCACATTCCTTCATTCTATATATATCGCATGCTCTTTTGTGTCTCAGAGGGGCGCACAACCCCATGATTACACCTTTTTAATCTGTAGACACCCGATTCTAGCCCATAAGTTGAACCTTATTTCTTGTTCTCTTAATGAGCCCCAAGTTGGTCATTCACCTTGAGCACATCCTTAGCCATATTGTGAGCCCACTAAAAGCCCATTTTTCACAATATTCCATCTAATTATCTTTTAAGAGTCCTATTGCCTCATTAATTGATTATTCTTTCAATTATTGGTCAAAAATCCAAGGATAATCAATTTTCTTGAACGTGACGGGTCAGGGCAACACGTTATCCTTGTCGCGTCCCCCTTTGGCCGTCGCGACAGCACATGCAAATCCATGCACGTGCCCTTAGGGTCGCGACCATCCTGGCCGTCGCGACTATCCTTGTCGCGCCCCTATGACCCATCGCGACATGATCTGCATGCGCTGGCCTCCGCAACCACCTCCTGTTTATCCTCTAATGGCCTTATCTTCATCTTTTAGCAACCCCCACAACCCCCATGTGTGGTTTGAGGTTCATGGGACCTTGGGGCCTTCCTAGGACTCTTAGCCATGGATTTACTTGGATTTATCTCATTATTTTGGGACATTATCATTTGGTGATGGGATTAAACTCTTTCATGTCTATATAAGAGACCCTTCTTCTTCAGAGGAAGGAGGACCCTGTTTTGCCACGAAGGGCTGCCAAAATTCCACCAAACTTGACACTAAGCTCGTGGCTCACTCATTCCCCCACATTCCTCTCATCCTCTTCACCAAGCCATGCATCTTTCTTCATCTATGGAGCTTGGTGGCTAAGGAGGCGACGTCCAAGGCTTCTTCAACACTCAAGGAAATCACACTGCAGCCAAGGAGTCACCCCATTGGGGTTTTTTCTTCCTTCCTTCCCTATTATTCACCATGCATGCATTTTCTTAGTTCTTTAGATAGGAACGCATTTCATTTTTCCTCCTACGTTTTCACATCACCCAAGGGGTTTAAAACCACCCCCAAGTTCGTTCCCACCATACTCTCCCCTTTCACTTCATTTTTGGATAGATACTACACTTAAATATGGTCTAACAAGGCTTATTTTATTATTTTTTCTCATGTTGGCAGGTATATAAGCAATATTGAACGAGGGGCTCTTGTCCTCTGGCCGGCTAGAGGACAGGAAGAAGGTCCGCCCAAGCATTCTCCTGCACAGCATAGAATGCGATAGGCACGAGGGTCGCAACAGTAGAGACGCACCGTATCTGGGCGTCGCGACACCTGAATCATCACGACGGGGATCCCCGTCGCAACTTCAGTAAGTGCCTTGTTCTCAACTCCCCTTTCCTAGAAACATTAGCCTAGTTTAATTCCTATTCATGGAAACTTGTTAGGTGGCGATCACATCCTATTCCATGCTATTTAATTTATTTTTTAAAACATGTTTTGTGTCTCGAGGGGTGCGTAACCCCGTGATTACACCTTTTTTGGCCTATAAGTTGAGCACATTTCTCGTTTATATCATTGATGTCCCAAATTGGTCATCACTTTAGAGCGCTTCTTTGTCCCATCATGAGCCCATTCACCCTTAATTTCGAGCCCATTCTCAAGCCCATAGCCAAGATCCACTTGGAACATCAAAATTGTGCAATCTGCCATTTCTCTGAATATGCCTTCAATTTGAGAGCTCATATCTTCCTCATTTTTAATTCAAATAAGGCATATAATATTATCCTTTTCTAGCACTCTAAGTCTAGAATCCATGCAACAAATGGCACATCAATCCCATGTCTATGGAGAGAGTTTGGCCCATTTTGTCGACCCTGCGTGCACTACCCTGCTGACGCGATCAGGACAAGGTCGCGACAAGAACGCGACCCCACGACCGTCCAGACAGCGCCATGCACATAAACACATTTTTACGTGATTTTTGGCCTCTCTTTCCATCCTAGAGCCTATCTAAAGTCTCTTTGAGTTGGATTACGACCTAAACCTCCTATCCTCATCCCTAGGGAGCCCCCAAGTCCATCCAAACTCTAGATAGACTCTCAAACTCTCCTACAACTTGGACTCTCTCTCTAACTCGGGATTGGACTCTCTCTTTCTCTAAAACACATGTTAGGACTACCACCATGAGGAAAAGTCCCTGGAGGCTTTGCTCACGAGGTCCCATCGCCCCCAACGCAGAGGAGAAGCTGCACTTCATGTTTTCCTCCTTTCTCTCTCCTCTTTCTCTCTCATATCGCCTCTAGGACCAGAAGGGCATGCACAGCTTGTGGAGATCGAACCAGGCCAGATCTCTTTTAGGTTTCATCATCAAAGTTGTCCCTTACAGAGCGTTCTTCAACCTCAAAGTGGAATCACATCGATTGGCAGCTTGTGCGCAAAGTTACAGTAGATTATTCTTCACTTTCTCTCTCATATCGAGATCTGCACATGCGGGATTATCGTGCCTTCCACAGCCCAAACCAGGCCAGATCTCTTCAAGACGTCTTCATGAAATTTGTTCCTCACGTCCTCCTCTATGACCTCCAATGGGAATCACATCAAATGGTGCAGAATTTGTTCAGTTTTGATTTTTACTTTCTTTTCCACATTTTGCACTTGTATACATGCTAGTTAGGGTTCCTCCCTCTCCTCTTCCATGATTTCTACCCATGCATATTCCCTCCTAGTTTTCCTATACCCAAAAGGGGTTTCCAAAACCACCCGGTACGCACTCACCATGCTCTCTACATGCTCTCTCATATGTGATGGATGCTACGCTTATTTGAATGTCTAGTGGTTTCCCCTTTCATTTTTCATGACTTGGCAGGTACTTGGAACAAAGAACAACCGAGGAACCTCTTCCTCTTTGGCCGGCTGCAGAGGAGGAAGGAGTCTACCATCCATCTCCCGCACTGCTAAGAAGGCGTCGAGGACCCGATCGCGACATCCATATCGCGTCCGATCGGGCGGTCGCGACAGGTTGTTATCGCGTCGCACCTCGGTGACGCGTTAACAGGTAATGGCCTTCTCTTTCCTTTTTCCAAGTTGATTAGCCCATGCTTTAGGAGTATTTCTTTAGGCAGTCATCTTGGTGGTGATCACATTCCTTCATTCTATATATATCGCATGCTCTTTTGTGTCTCAGAGGGGCGCACAACCCCGTGATTACACCTTTTAGCGATCACGGTGGGACCTCCATTGCCAAACCTTGTTTGCTCTTCCATTTACCTGCCTTTTTGTTTGTTTTTGAAGTGTTAGAATCATCATAGGATCAAGTTTTTCATTTATTGCATCTGTTGCTTTCGGGCCTTGTCGCGAGAGATCGAGCGGCGCGACCTTGCGTGGTGGACCAGGAGGATGCGATCTCAGGTACATTTTTTTTTGTTCTTCTTTCTGTTTCATGCTTCAGTTTCTGTCTTTTAGGGAGTCTTCATTTTCTATTTAGTTATTTTCATGTTGTATTGTGTAGCACCCCGAAAATTTCAATTATATAAAAATTCAATTAAAATGGAAATAAATATTTCCATAATAACAAGTATTTAAAACATACGTATCATTATCGTATGTGCTAAAACACTTCGAAAAATTTCGTAAAAATTATAATCAACCCTAAACATTATTACTAATGTTTCACAAAAGAATTTGTGCCAAGAAAATCAGATCATCCAAGTTTAAAGTATTTCGCGACTTATTATCGTAATTCATGAATAAGTCGTAAAATCATTATCACACGTACGTGGATGAGTCAGAAATTAAATAAAATCATATATGGACTTCAAATAATATCCTCTAATGACCCCCAAGAAATTTGGTACAATAAAAATCATTTGGGCTAGGTTTGAGAGTTATTGTGACCGATTATCTAAATAAGGAAACAAGTCGGAAAACCGTTAACACGGACATACGACGCAATCAAAAATTAAATAAAAATGTTGGGGAGAATTCCAACATTATATATTGATGACCCATTATCATAATTGTGCCAATGGGCATCATTTGGCCCAAAAATCAATAAAGTTAGAAAATACATAGAAATTCGTAACCATAATAAGCTGAAATTAAAAAGAGGCAATTAGAGTTGAATTGGGATGCAATCATGCATTCATGGCAACCCAAATTCGTGCCTAACTATGAGGGGAGGTTTCCTAATGCCTCACACACTCAAGGGAGGAGGAATCATCAAAATAGGAAACCAAACATGCCAATCCCAAAATCCTCTTTTCCTAGTTATAATAGGACTCCTAAACACCATGGTTACTTAAATACTCTTCATCCAAACCCTAGGAATGAATTTAGAACTTGCTAGGGTCGTGTGGAGGAGCTCTTGGTGCTGAGGAGCTGTGGAACGACCACAAGAAGCCGTTCTTCTTCCCCTTCTCGTCTGCTGCGACCTGCACAAACCCCTCTTGAAGTCGACCAAAGGTGAGTCAAACCTAAACCAAACCTTGCAAGGCCTATACCCCTGGAAAAGGGTCCAGTCTACGTTCTAACCCAAGTGGAATGCCCAAATTCCATGCAGTATACACGGAGTAGTAAGCGTTTTCCTCCAAGTGGTCTGAACATGGGTTTTCTGGAATAACGAGACTTCTTCAACCAAAAAGGTAGGTTTTCTTGGGCCAAATATTAACATATCCCATACCAATGTGTAGAGCATCAAGTTAACTTTTATTTCCCACTGGTTTCATCGAATTTCATTTAGTAGATCTTGATTTATAAGCGTTTTGCCAAAGTCGCGCACTGTTAGAGCTTTTCCCATTCTTAATATGTTGCACGTGTTTCAAGACCGAATTAGAGAAAACTCATAATATGAAAGTTATTCTACTAGTTGTCCTCGTCAGGTTTCATGTTGAATGTTTTCTACATCTTTATTTTAGAGTTATAAGCGTGGTAATAGGGTTGCTGCATAAAACTACGTCTTCAGGTTACCCTTGGTCTGACCTTGTGTTCCCTGTGATCAAAACCTATCGAAACCATCTTTATTGTTCAATTCCTATTTACCGGAAGTACCCTAGTATGTCTAGGTTATTTTAAAACTGGTTTCGTTATTTTTTACGCACCGTGCAATTTGTTCTCTATTTTAGAACAACCCTATGTCAAAAGAAGGAAAGATAGGTCCGCAATCCAAGGCACTGTCCTTGCTCTGTCCGAGCCAGGCACGGACCCTGTGAACGCGACGGCCCGATATGTCACTTTCAGAGGGTTGATTGCGACATACCCCTTGTCGCCTTCTCAAGGCGACATGCGTTTCGTCGCTATCCGGCTACCTGATCTGACAACCCTGTCGCGATGCTCACACCCTGTGTCGCCTTCTGGGCCCGACCTGTCGCCTTCCTTATATGGCTATGTCGCGATCTCAGGATTTTACCTGAAACCACGTGTTTTCTTACAAAGTTTTCCGCATATACCCGAGGTCTGTATAAATGTGATATTTGCTGTGTAAGTTACCTGTCTTGGGTCTGATCATTACATGATTGTTGTTTAATGGCTTAAAAGTGATTAACCCATTTAAAAGCTTTAATTACATGGATGCTATTCTAAGTGCTCCTTAAATGTTATGATCCATTCACGTTTCTTGTGATTTAATTCCTACTGTTCTACCATGTTTAAATGATAAGAGTTTTCATAAAATCTTGCATACCATGATGAGTTAAAGTGCATAGTTTTAATCCTTGTTATATTGTCAAGTGCTTCCTGTGAGTTTGAGACCGATGGTTTGAGAATTGAGACACGCGTACCGCACTACACACTAGCACTATTAGGCAGCCTTTCTTGGGAATTGGAAACTCTCTACCGGTCATTCTGAATCGGTAGACTAGCGACCTTTTCACCAAGGCCTCCGTAAATCTCCTCTGACCATGGATTCCCACATGGCCGACGAGTTGGTTGTACCATTGAAGTTCCCTTGAGATAGCACGCACTTCCTTTCTCTTCTTGTTCTCGTGAGTGAGACTTACAAACTGGACTAAAGCCATTAATGTAAAGATTGAACGAAAGTATAAATCGTACCGTTATGCTGCCGAATTTATCTCTTGACCATTGTACTCGTGAAATCATGTTCCATTACTTATTACTTGTTCTCCTCATCATCATGAACATGACATTACACATGCTTACTTATTGAAACTCTCATTGGCCATTATAAATGACTGTGGGTATCTACATTTAAAAATTTAAGTGAGATGCTGACAGGGCACGGCGTGTGTCCAAGGGCTCCAATCTAGCCCCAATGACGCGAGTCATAGATATACTGTTAACCATGGGGTATAATGATTACTGGCGTTGCATCTGCGCTGGGAAAATCGTGCGTGCGTGTTGAATGATAGATACAATACCACATACACGTGACCTAGTGTATATTCTTGATGGATCTTTTCTCTGTGTACATTAGTGTCTACGTGCTTGATTAGTGTACTTGATCGTGCTCGTGCGTGCTTGCTTGCTTGCTTGCTTGCGTGATATGGCCATCTTGTATTTATTGCAATTTACATGATATCTTGCGTGCTTGTACAAAGTGATCTATTTCTAGTTCTCTCTTGTCATCTTGTTCATCAATCTTGTTCTATCATGATCTCTCTCTCTAGCTTGTTTTATATATCATGTTTTAATGTGTTTTATTCATACTTGCATATCATTCATCGTACTTCCTAGTTCTAAAATATTAATCACTTATATCATTGCCCGCACATTGAGATATAAATCCTACTGGGCTAGTTTGCTCATTCCCTACTTTTACCCAATCTAGGTGACCATGAAGTGCAAGAGGAAGAGCAAGTCGAGGATGGGAATGCGTCTGAGTGATGAGCGTTCCAATTATGAGTCTATCTATAGTTAGTTATTTTGAGAGTTAGAACTATGTAGTAGGAGGTGAGGTATTATGTACTTTTGCTTTTATTGAGTCTTAGTCCTGTATTAGTTTATCTGAGACAAATATGAGATTTGAATACAATTTATAATTGAGTTCACATTTGGGCCCTATTATGATGTTGTGTTGATACACATTTAGTGCGTGCTAGCTAGAGGCTTATTTGCCGACTGTCCACGTCTCGAAATATCGACTCGAATTAATTAATAATATCCGCTGCGTAATTCTCGGGACGTGACAGTTTAGTGGTATCAGAGCCTAGGAATACCAAATAGGATATATGTCTCAGGAATAGGAGATACCTATTGAACCTAGGTCATGGAATTAAATACAGTACCTGGTGAGAATGGTAGAGACTGGGAATATGTTAGCAAGAATAAAACACTCCTACCCATTGACTCTGATAATGTATCTAGAGACATTAATTGGTTTCCATCCCTCCTCAAGAACCCTCATAACTCCTCACTCAATTGCAATGGCCCGCAACCAGTGGCAAGCTATGCAAGACACTGTGGCTGGACTTACTCAGGCCCTGCAAAATGTAGTTCAGGCTGGAAATCAGGCTGCAGCTGCAAGGACGGAGCCAGTGATCTGCACCGGAATTTTAGGAGTTTGAACCCTCCTCGTTTCTCTATCCCCTGACCCAGATGAGGCAGAGAATTGGCAAGAGAAAATAGAAAGGATTTTCCAAGTAATGCAATGCACCAATAGAGAGAAGTGGTATTGGCCACTTTCCAACTTACTAAGATGCTCGAGCATGGTGGAAAGCCACTTCGGCCCACCTGCCAAACGTAGCTGAACTAGAGTGGGCCGGATTCCTGGAGATATTCCAGGAAAGTATTTCTCTGAGAGAGTCAAGGAGAAGAAGGCAACAGAGTTTGCCGCACTAAACAGAAAGGATGTCTGTGGCTGAGTATGAGGCTCAGTTCGCACGACTTGCTGTGTATGCCCCACATTTGGTGGGAACAGAAAGATTAAAGGCTAACCGTTTCATGGACGGGCTCAGGCCCATGTTCATTGAAAAGATCGGACCACACAACATTCAAACCTACACTGAGATGGTCCAAAGAGCTCAACTGGTAGAAGATACTATGGCTAAGGTGGAAGGCATGAGGGGAAAGGACATCTCAAAGCCGACCTTTACAAAAAGGGGAGCAGTCGATACAACTGGAACTTTCCCCAATAACAATAATAAAACAACAAAAGGCCAACCATTGGGAAGGACTATGGCATGGAGAAAAAGATCAAAGTAGAAGAAAATGACGGTGGAGTATTGTAAATTTTGCAACAAGCTTGGGCACCATGCGGACAAGTGCTGGAAGAAGACCAGGGCTTGCTTGCGATGTGGGAGTCATTTACATCGTATACCGAACTGTCCCATGCTGAAAGACCAAGCTGGAAGGAACCAAGAAGTGGTAAAGCGTCAGGGACGGGTGAATGCAATAACGCAAGCGGAGCTCCCGGAAGGAGGTATGATTGTTAAACCCCTAGACTGATCTTATGATGTTTTCTTATTAGTACATTTCTAAGTGGGGGAGATCATTGAGGAAATTAAAAGGGATAATCTAGTAAATATACCATAGTTCATCTGATGGATTAAGATGGAGTTATGACAGCCGTGGAAGGAAGACAGGAGTGGAGGAACCAAATGAATAGTACTGGTGGCTATAGGTGTAGATGTTGGACTAGCATCCACGATGTTGAAACAAGTTAGAGGAATTAAATCCGAACGACCTCAAGGATCATAACTTTCAAAATCCAATTAATGATCAATGAATTTGGGGACCAAATTCACTTAGTGGGGGGGTGTAGCACCCCGAAAATTTCAATTATATAAAAAATTCAATTAAAATGGAAATAAATATTTCCATAATAACAAGTATTTAAAACATACGTATCATTATCGTATGTGCTAAAACACTTCAGATAATTCGTAAAAATTATAATCAACCCTAAACATTATTACTAAATGTTTCACAAAGAAATTTGTGCCAAAAAATCAGATCATCCAAGTTTAAAGTATTTCGCGACTTATTATCGTAATTCATGAATAAGTCGTAAAATCATTATCACACGTACGTGGATGAGTCAGAAAATTAAATAAAAATCATATATGGACTTCAAATAATATCTCTAATGACCCTCAATAAATTTGGTACAATAAAAATCATTTGGGCTAGGTTTGAGAGTTATTGTGACCGATTATCTAAATAAGGAAACAAGTCGGAAAACCGTTAACACGGAAATACGACGCAATCAAAAATTAAATAAAAGTGTTGGGGAGACTTCCAACATTATATATTGATGACCCATTATATAATTTGGGCCAATGGGCAACATTTGGCCCAAAAATCAAATAAAGCTAGAAAATACATAGAAATTCGTAACTATAAATAAGCTGAAATTAAAAAGAGGCTATTAGAGTTGAATTGGGATGCAATCATGCATTCATGGCAACCCAAATTCGTGCCTAACTATGAGGGGAGGTTTCCTAATGCCTCACACACTCAAAGGGAGGAGGAAATCATCAAAAATAGGAAACCAAACATGCCAATCCCAAATCCTCTTCCTATTATAATAGGACTCCTAAACACCATGGTTACTTAAATACTCTTCACCCAAACCCTAGGAACGAATTTAGAACTTGCTAGGGTCGTGTGGAGGAGCTCTGGTGGCTGAGGAGCTGTGGAACGACCACAAGAAGCCGATCTTCTTCCCCTTCTCGTCTGCTGCGACCTGCACAAACCACCCTCTTGAAGTCGACCAAAGGTGAGTCAAACCTAAACCAAATCTTGCAAGGCCTATACCCCTGGAAAGAGGGTCAAGTCTACGTTCTAACCCAAGTGGAATGCCCAAATTCCATGCAGTATACACGGAGTAGTAAGCATTTTCCTCCAAGTGTCTGAACACGGGTTTTCTAGAATAACGGGACTTCTTCAACCCAAAGGTAGGTTTTCTCGGGCCAAATCTTAACATATCCTATACCCATGTGTAGAGCATCAAGTAACTTTCATTTCCCACTGGTTTCATCGAATTTCATTTAGTAGATCTTGATTTATAAGCATTTTGCCAAAGTCGCGCACTGTTAGAGCTTTTCCCGTTCTAATATGTTGCACATGTTTCAAGACCGAATTAGAGACAACTCATAACATGAACGTTATTCTACTAGTTGTCCTCATCAGGTTTCATGTTGAACGTTTTGTCTAAATCTCATTAGTTAGAGAGTTATAAGCATGGTAATAGGGTTGCTGCATAAAACTACGTCTTCAGGTTACCCTTGGTCTGACCCTGTGTTCCCCGTGATCAAAACCTATCGAAACCGTCTTTATTGTTCAATTCCGATTTACTGGAAGTACCCTAGTATGTCTAGGTTATTTTAAAACTGGTTTCAATATTTTTCACGCACCGTACAGTTTGTTCTCTATTTTAGAACAACCCTATGTCAAAAGAAGAAAGACAGGTCCGCAATCCAAGGCACTGTCCTTGCTCTGTCCGAGCCAGGTACGGACCCTGTGAACGCGACGGCCCGATATGTTGCTTTCAGAGGGTTGATTGCAACATACCCCTTGTCGCCTTCTCAAGGCGACATGCGTTCCGTCGCTATCCGGCTACCTGATCTGACGACCCTGTCGCGATGCTCACACCCCTGTGTCGCCTTCTGGGCCCGACCTGTCACCTCCTTATATGGCTATGTCGCGATCTCAGGATTTTACCTGAAACCACGTGTCTTCTTACAAAGTTTTCCGCATATGCCCGAGGTCTGTATAAATGTGATATTTGCTGTGTAAGTTACCTGTCTTGGGTCTGATCATTACATGATTGTTGTTTAATGGCTTAAAGCGATTAACCCATTTAAAAAGCTTTATTACATGGATGCTATTCTAAGTGCTCCTTAAATGTTATGATCCATTCACGTTTCTTGTGATTTAATCTTCCTACTGTTCTACCATGTTTTTATGATAAGAGCTATCATAAAATCTTGCATACCATGATGAGTTAAAGTGCATAGTTTTATTCCATGTTATATTGTCAGTGCTTCCTGCGAGTTTAAGACCGATGGTTTGAGAATTGAGACACACGTACCGCACTACACACTAGCACTATTAGGCAGCCTTTCTTGAGAAATTGGAAACTCTCTACTACCGGTCATTCCGAATCGGTAGACTAGAGACCTTTTCACCAAGGCCTCCGTAAATCTCCTCTGACCATGGATTCCACATGGCCGACGAGTTGGTTGTACCATTGAAGTTCCTTGGATAGCACGCACTTCCTTTCTCTTCTTGTTCTTGTGAGTGAGACTTACAAACTGGACTAAAGCATTAATGTAATGATTGAACGAAAGTATAAATCGTACCGTTATGCTGCCAAATTTATCTCTTGACCATTGTACTCATGAAATCATGTTCCATTACTTATTACTTGTTCTCCTCATCATCATGAACATGACATTAACATGCTTACTTATTGAAACTCTCATTGGCCATTATAAATGACTGTGGGTATCTACATTTAAAAATTTAAGTGAGATGCTGACAGGGTACGGCGTGTGTCCAAGGGCTCCAATCTAGCCCCAATGACGGCGAGTCATAGATATACTGTTAACCATGGGGTATAATGATTACTGGCGTTGCATCTGCACTGGGAAAATCGTGCGTGCGTGTTGAATGATAGATACAATACCACATACACGTGACCTAGTGTACATTCTTGATGGATCTTTTCTCGGTGTACATTAGTGTCTACGTGCCTGATTAGTGTTACTTGATCGTGCTCGTGCTGCTTGCTTGCTTGCGTGATATGGCCATCCTGCATTTATTGCAATTTACATGATATCTTGCGTGCTTGTACAAAGTGATCTATTTCTAGTTCTCTCTTGTCATCTTGTTCATCAATCTTGTTCTATCATGATCTCTCTCTCTAGCTTGTTTTATATATCATGTTTTAACGTGTTTTATTCGTACTTGCATATCATTCATCGTACTTGCCTAGTTCTAAAATATTAATCACTTATATCATTGCCCGCACATTGAGATATAAATCCTACTGGGCTAGTTTGCTCATTCCTACTTTTACCCAATCTAGGTGACCATGAAGTGCAAGAGGAAGAGCAAGTCGAGGATGGGAATGCGTCCGAGTGATGAGCGTTCCAATTATGAGTCTATTATAGTTAGTTATTTTGAGAGTTAGATCAATGTAGTAGGAAGTGAGGTATTATGTACTTTTGCTTTTATTGAGTCTTAGTCCTGTATTAGTTTATCTGAGACAAATATGTGATTTGAATACAATTTATAATTGAGTTCACATTTGGGCCCTATTATGATGTTGTGTTGATACACATTTAGTGCGTGCTAGCTAGAGGCTTATTTGCCGACTGTCCACGTCTCGAAATATCGACTTCGACTGATTAATTATAATATCCGCTGCGTAATTCTCGGGACGTGACATATTGCGCTTAGGATAGCCTGTTTGCCTTCTGTTGTGTGCGGTTTAGGGTTTTCTGCAACCCGAGATTATCGCGGCCGATCCGTCGGTCGAATAAGGTCATGCCGGACCTGGTCCGCGACTTCAGCGGAGACCTCTAGGCTACTGTTCGTTAGTTTAGGTTAGTATTTGCATGCACTTCCGTGTAACTAGGCTCATGCATACATTATTTCGTGTAGATAGACTCCTCCTTAGTATGGAGACCCTCTCACCTGCGAGCACTCGTGGGCTGACCATCCTACTATCAAGGGCCTCCGTAAGTCCCCGTTGTCGTACGCACATTACGGCCGCCGGCTGGTTGTACCTATTGCCCCTTAGTTCAGGTCGTGTTTGTGAGAGTTGTGTGTTCCGCCTTAGTCATCCCGAGTACTTGATACACACCCATTAGGGTTCCTCTTTAGCCAAGTGCAATTCAATTAAATCAATTCATTAAAAGGCTAAGTGATAACCCTAAATCCTAACGCATATCATGTTACTGGGTATTTGCTTGAGAGCTCCCTTTCTTATCCCCTTCTTGTATGATCTTGATTGTTGTTGTACCCCTTATTTGTATCTTAGTGTATCCTTTTTAATTCCCCCATTTCTCATCCTCTCATGGCTCCTTTCCACTTCACCTATCCTCCAACCTCTCCTCCTCATGCAGACCCCTTGTCTCATGAGTCTATTCTGTATTCGTCCTAGTCTAGGGCTCATTGGGCCGATCAGAGTGTTGTTTCCCACTCTGTCTCGTCACCATCCTCCTCTGATGAGCCGCTGAATATAGTCCCTCTTGCTTGAAATGGGTCCTGACCAGGCCCACGAATAGTTGCCCACCTTTGCTCTATGGTCTTCTTCTAGGATGGGCCCGATAGGCCCACATTATCCTACTCATTCTAGATCCCCTCACGTGTCACTCCTGGATCGGGCCATCCTTTTGTTCAGCCCACATCATTACAACTGGCCCATTATGCTCAATCTAGTCCGAACCTTGACTCTAGACTACGCTTTCATGCCCAAGCTGGCTCTCACTATCCACAATTCATCTCGGCTCAGGTCTTCCAATCCGAGTTCAAGTCCATGAAGCGAGAGCTTAGTGACTTGCAGAGGCAGTTAAATCCCAAACCTTCCTTTAATGATACACTCCTTGATTTCCATGGTCTCTGGATCTCTCCACACTCTCAGCTCCCAGTTTATCGCAAATATAGTGGAGCCGGAGACCCTTACAACCATCTGAAGGAGTTCCTCTATAAGTCTGTTTCCTATCAGCATGATCGTCACTTATTGGCTTATCTCTTTAGGTGGTCATTGGATGGACCCGCTCTAGAGTGGTTCTATTCACTGCCTCTAAACGAAGTCGGGGATTTTGAAGTTGTCAAGGTCAGATTCATACAGAAATATCAAGACTGACTGGGTAGGGCCCGAGTATTCAATGGCTGATCTGGTGCTGAGCAGATGAAGCCCGATGATGATTCGCAACTTATGTCGACTGATGGCGTCAGATATCCACGCGTGTCCAGATGCATATCCCAGAGGAGGAGAAGATCAAGCTCATCATTGTCAATGCAACACCCATGTACAACCACATTTTGGATTTGAACGACATCACATCCATGCAACAGTTATATAGTCGTGCTCGCTTTATCAAAAACCAACTCATTGACTCCCCCATGCCATCCTTGTTTGAGGCTCAACAACCCAGTTGCACATTTCAAGGGCCCACCTATGAAGGAGTCAAACCCAAGCCCAAGTTGATGCCATCCACCACCCCATGTCTACCCACTCCGCTAACAACTATACACCACCTCCATATATCCAACATGCTCCACTTCCACAAGAACAACCACCTCGTCCATGCCGCAGCACCCTGCCATCCACTACCCAGCCATCACAGTATCCACTTGGCCCAAAGTGAGCCCATTATCACCCGTTGCCCGAAGCCCTTTCAGATGTCTTTACAACCCTAATGTCTATCAATGCATTGCATCTCCCCACTAGAAAAGCCAAGTTGGATGCTACCCGTGCACCAGTCTAATATTGCCTATATCATCGGTATCCGGTGCATACGGTCGCAAATTGCTATGAATTTCGAGATGTAATATATGATTTGGATCTAGAGCAGAAGATAAATTGGTCTGAAATGCACAGATTCATCCTACATTTTCAAGAAATGAGAAGAACACAAGGCCGGGGGCAGCAGCCCTCTCCATCACAGGCAGTGGAACAGCCACCCAAGCAGCCTCAGGTAGATCAGTTCCAGCAGCTGTCGAGACAGTAAGTGCAAATATCAAGATAGTCGTCTACATGAGCGCAAGGCTAGAGGCATTTCTTTACTTACACTCCAAGTGCACTACCTGCTCCATCACCACCTCAACAACCTCCCCCACTACCCCACGCTCAGGCCAGCACCACCACACCTACCCCCGACACCGCACCACCGCCATGATGACAAGCTATCAGCTCGACGTATTGTGTCGGTATGTCGTCAGTCATTTCCCCCAACGTCGCAACCCACTGATCCCTCACTTCCTCCAAGCCCTCCATCCTTACCCATTGCCACCATCTCTATGCCACACCCGCCTGTGCTTGAGCAAGCCACCACCATAGCACCAAGGCTCGAGCAAGCTCCACTCACCTCTAAGTTGGAGCAAGAGTTTCCTACTCCCAAGCTTAAGGTTGACTCAGTCTCTGAGTTAGAGAAAGAGCTCCCTCCGCACAAGCCTGTCCTTGCCACCATCCAATCACCACATGGTAAACCTTTCGCATCCGACAAACCCTCCATAGCCACCGTACATCCCATCACCATCACCACCCAACGGAGCGGGTGTGAACCACCAGGGGCATGCCTTGAATCTACTTCCCCTAAACAAGACAGTTCGAGCAAGGATAGCATAGTCCCAGTCATGCATTCTGACCCCTACAATTACATTAGCAGCATGTCGGTCTATGTCCTTATCTCGGGCACGTTCGGGAAGGGTGAGCCTTCATCTCCTCAGAATTGACTGTCAAAAAGTTCCCAAGCACTAGTGCCGATCAGATCCAAAGCGGCGATGATAGCTATTACACTACTCATTGGAGATGCTATCGTAGATGCCATCATTACCCTTCACTCGTTTATATTGCAGATGATTGACAAAAGGAGGGATTTTCTAAAACTTGTGCTATCTCACACTACTGCCAAGGTTGTCATGAATTCAATGCTTAAAGGTTAGACATGGAGACCTCTAGTCGAAACTCACAACAGTACAACCTCCATATCTCTGCTGGAGTTTTCACTTAAGGGGCAAGAGGCCAAGCTGCCCAAAATGCCTAAGATTGTTCTGAAGACCCTCTATGCCTCCTTCCAGTTAGACCAGGGGCAAGTTGTCATGCCATCAAGAACACTCAAGGTTTTGCCAAGAGCCTTTTGCAATTTGCCTCGGCCTGTCAGTCAGCTAGCCGTGCTAGTGCCACCCATCACACTCCCAGAAGCCTCCCCTCTTCAACTGTCAAGGGAGTTGGTCTTCATGCCAGACTGTCAGGCCAAGATGCCAAATATCAAGTTGCTGGTACTACGCATCAACTTCCCATGGGTCTACACTATCCACATGTCAAAGGAAACCTTCTTAATGAAGAAGCCAATTTATGGCATTCCCCCATGGGTGTCTATAAAGGTTGGGTATGCAAATGATGGCCAAGGGGCAAGTACAGACATGGCAGTCATGTCAATTAATGAGAGAGCCATGTGGCTACAGAAAAAAGTGAGGTCGTTTGCTGCTTGGGCCCGTTATCTGAGGAGACATGTCAAAAACAAAAAGTCACATCTATCTGTAGAAGCAAATGGCCTACATGCAAGTGGGCGGCTGCCAAGAAGCAGAGGAGGTTGCAATCTAGATTTAAGCTCGACAAGAAACATGCTGATCTTAATATCTTGACAACTTCTAACCTTGATCTTTAATACTACTCATTCTGGTCAATTTTGTTTCAAGAAGAGCGCTCGATCTCTCAGTCCAAAGCTGGTGCCACATTCTTCACCTCCTACTCCTCTAGTGTCATTGGACCCTCACTTATCTCCTCCACCTGAGCCACTAGTTCATCTCTGGGTACTCAGGGTATCTTTTTCATCCTCTCCACTTGAGCTTCCCATCATCCTCTGGGTACTCAGGGTGTCTTTTCATCCTCTCCACCTGAGCTTCCCAATCATCTTATGGGTACTCAGGATTCCCCTCACTTATCTCTTCCTCCTGAGCCACCGATCACCCTCTAGATTCTTAGGGTTTCTTTCCATATCCATTTGGGTCACTTGACGATCTTTCCGGTGCTCAGGATTCCCCTCTTCCTTCCACCCCAGCCGCCTAACTGTAGATCGGGTCCACATTCTTCAGGGATGTCTGATCTTGGTCCTGATTCCCTTCCTTCAACTTCCTCTTCTAATCCTCCACCCTCCACCTTCCATTTTACAATTCATTCCTCTAACCCCGCCTGATCTTGAGACTTACCCGATTCCTCCTTCCTTACCAACTCAGGGTCCTAACCGTTTCTCTTACTGTTTTCGAGGTTTACTCCTCGCTAGCACTTTCTTCACTTCCTTGTAAATCCTTTCTTGTTTGAGGGTTCTTAGCCCACACTTTGATGTAACGTCTTGTCTCCCTCTTGTTTGTGTTGAGCTGGCTCCAATTCTTGCTGACCCTTACTTTTCACTATTTCCTGCAAATGAGCTAATTAAAATTAACTAAAATCAAAGTTCAAAGACTGATGCAGGTCATTCTTTCAATAAAGGGGTCGCATTGTGCACCAATAACCATGCGAATATTTCTTTGAACACCAAGAAAACATCAAAGATAGTCATCTCAGTTCATAACTAGAGTGGTCGAGAAAGTCTTAGGTTTATTTTTCTTCTGTAGCACTCAGGCTAGAGATTACTCCGCGTTAGGAGTCCGACATCCCTTCCCCTGTAATTAAAAGTCACTTTAAGCAAGGATCATCACACACTCACATAGCAACCTTAGTCGACTCGGTTCCTCTGGCAAACACCGTTGCTACTTAGGCCATACCTAGGAGGTGCAAAAATTTTCTCTTTCTTTACTCGGTCGAAGTGTAGGGCAAAAAAGAGCTATTTGGGCAAGGCGACCAACCTAAGCACATCTAGATGAGAGGAAATCTCAAATAGGGACGGTAAATCAAACCTGCAAAAGAAAGCAAAATAAAAAGAGAAGAAGAACAAACAAAAAAAAAATTGAGGAAAAGGGGCATGGCAAAGAGTGGCAGTACAATTCCCCGCGGGATGCCCTTGAGCCCCGATCGTACGCATGCCCCCAACAAGAAAGATGCAAAAAAAAAAAAAAATATGAAGACCAAAAGTCCCTGCACAACAGACTGAATCTTTAAGAGGTGTGCGTGGAAGGAAGCTAAACTTGATTTGTCCTTTAAACCTGCACTAGACTCATCTCCAAACTTTCTTCTCTTTCTCCCTATAAGGCTGGGCCATCTCTCGGGTATGGCCTTTGTAGTGGCACTGCAAGCTAGGGCAACCATCTATAGGACGCCACCATCTTGTGCACATCCGACCTTTTTGGTGGTCTTTAATGAATGGGGACCCCTTGCCAGTAGTTTGATCTTGCGTTAGTGTTGTAGTAGCAAGGGTGAGTACCTTCCGTCTCACGGGTCTTTTTAGGAAGGGCCAACACCGACTTTAGGCATTATTCAAAATCCAAAAAAAATTAGATATTTTCAAAATCCAAAAAAAATTTAGATATTGTCCAAAAAATACCAAAAAATCAAATATTCAAAAATCACAAAAAATGAATTTGCCAAAAATAAAAAATCATTTATTGCCAAAATCTAAAAAAATCACATAATTTCAAAACTAAAAAAAAATCAAATGTTTTCAAACTAAAAATAACAAAATGAGCAGATCTAATCATACATGCTAAGTGTGCAGGTACATTGGCTCCCAATCATTGCTCACTCAGATCTCCACATTTCTTCATTACTTTTGTCTAAGTCTTGCTCACATCATCTTTACGATCTGTCTCTCCTCCTCAGTCCCACCCATGATTTGAATTTCAAGCTTATTATCCCACCAAGTTCTTCCCAAGTCTCATACATATTCTCCCTCATCTTAATGGCTCCATGAGAGGACTCTCTATGTATGAACCTGACGGTTCTTTAGTGCTTTGTTTCAATCATGTGGGTGACTGAGTTGTGTATGCTTGTTGTTCTTAGCTTGTTTTGTGCTTTGTTTATTGCTTCATTTACACATAAATAATAATAAAAAATCATAAAAAGCAAACCAAAAAATGGCGAGTTTTGTGCTCCACAGGTGAGTATCTATATCCCTTCTCTCTTGCATTACTATATGGTACTTATGCTACTATAATATCTCAAGGACCGGCTGGTTTTCAATGTGTTCTGGGATTTGAGTTCCCCTTCAACAAAAACAGTGATGATCTAGGTGCACATTGCTAAACGCTGGATAAGCCGTTGGGTTAAATAAGTTTGGGGACAATAGATTCAGGCTTACACTGTCACGCCCCGATATTTAGTAGCGGAATAAATACCGGAAGACGTGAACGATACAAATAGACATCTCACAGTTGAATAGTGCAAAGTCAAAATTGAACGTAAGAACACGTTTGAGACTATAATATGGTCACCAAAAGTATACTTTAATCCATTTCATTCAACTAGTTACAACCTTACATAAGAAGACCGACCAAAAGGTTTCATTATTCCGATGAAAAATGTTTCTCTATCACATAGACTATTCAAATATCTATTCCTAATACTTCATCTTCTCATGTCGAGTGCTCATCACTCTTGCCCTACCCCATTAGACTCCTCTGGTTCATCATCACTACCTGAAAAGGAGAGGATGATAGGGTGAGCGAACTAGCTCAGTAAGATTTACATCTCAATATTGTGCGGGCACTAATATACATGATTAACATTTTTAATAGGCAAATATGCACATGACATGATGACAATGCATGCTTTTCTAACAAGTTGAATAGAGGAATAGAATGGATGACATATCAAATAAATATCGAATTGCATATACAATGGACAGGTAGTTCGAGTAGAATCATATAAAATGAATTACTCATATTCATATAGATATCATGTAGTCACATGAACAGACTTATCATATCAAACATATCAGGTCAACGAAGGCACGTTCCACAAATCTTGCTTATTTGTTTGTGCTATGCCAAGCACCAAAAGTCCATACTCCCACGTTAATAAGTACTTGGGGCGCTCCTCCCCAGGACCAGACAAGGCCCCTATTGCACAAGCATTAGTCAATGGACCAAAGTCCCAGATTGTGCCGAACAAACATATTCATATTATGACCACAGAGTTTCAATAATAAGCTCAATGTAATAAGAACATGATCATCATAGAGTCAAGGTATGACAATAGCTCAAGAGAACAAAAGGGCAGTATAACGACGTATCTTATGTTTCATAATTCGTTAGTGTCTTGACATGAGGATGACTAATGACAGATCGTATGTGGAACATGTGCTCTCTATCTCCAGGGTACTTCATTGTACAACCAGCTCGGCCTCTATGTGGGAATCCATAGAGAGCTGAGACTTACGGAGGTCTTAAGGAAAAGATCGCTAGTCTTGCCGATTCGGAATGACCGACAGAGAGCTCTCAATTCTCCAAGAAGGGTGTGCCTATTCGTGCAAAGATTTAAGTGACGTGTCACGGATCTTTCCTAACATGTATGCAGTTATGAACAAATAATTTAACCATCGGAAAGCATATAGCTAAAGAAAACTTATATGCAAATCATGATAGCAACTTAACTAACGAGTCCATACTAACATGTATTCATCCACATATTCCAACAAATTCTTATCATTTCAATTTCATAACAAGCTAGATCACAAGATAATATTCAATGTTCATAAGAGAAATCACATATCATACATTAGAATCATATTCATGTTCATTACCATTTTCTCATGGGTTGATTACTTTTAGGTCCATACTTACTAGGTAACATGATGCAACATGCTAACAGACCCAACAACTAACATGCTGACATTTAGACAAACACAATAATCAGGGTGCGATATTCATGAAATGCCTATATCTCTCTATCTACTGACATTTAGATAAAACGCTAAACATGAAAATGTCGAGGACATCTACTGGAAGAACTTTTGTGTTGGGTTAGGTCTTATTCGGTGTATAATGGCATAGAACACTAAAAATGTAAGAAAGCCCTAAACATAACGTGACTTCATTGTGACTTATATGTCAGCCCGTAACCTGAGATCTACTGATATTTAACAAAATGTGTAACATGAACGATAACTAGAACGACTAGTAGAATAACTTTGATGTTGGTGGCTTGACCTAATTCGGTCTCTAATCTTGTGAAAACATGAAGAATGTACAGTTAAGTGCAATCCGAAGACGTAGTATCATATAGTGACTCTCTTACTAAGCTTGTAACTCTCTAATTAATGACATTTAGACAAAATGTTCAACATAAGGATGACCATAATGACTAGTGGAAGAACTATTATTTTGGGGACTTGACCTAATTCGATCTTGAATCTCCTAAAAATAGGAAGAACATAAAACTAAGTACAGCCCGAAATTGCAGTATCATGCAGTGACTATCTTACCATGCTTATAACTCTCTAACTAAAGACTTTTAGACAAAATGTCCAATATAAAGATGATCGTGACTACTAGTAGAAGAACTTTGATGTTTGAGATTTAGTCTATTTTGGTCTTGAATCATGTGCATGATAAGAAGAACAGAAAAATCCCTAACTGTGCACGACTAGACTTAGGGAAAATTACTAATACAATGTATACTCCATGAAAATTAGTCAAATCAAGTGCAATGAACCTAGACTCAAGATTACATGATGGTGTTGTTTTCTTTAATCTTGGCCCGAGAACACCTACCTTTGAATGCTATGAACTCCCTATAGGTTCCTGGGTCGATGTTGAGCGGGTTGAGGAAGACCACGTTTTCCCCCCCGTTCTCCACTCCTCCAGCGCCCCAAACTTACTGCTCACGACACCAACTTGTTGCTAACCCTTCCCTAAACATTTTCTGAGGAGTTCTTATAGTTTTTAGGGTTCTATTTCATGTCTTAATGGGACTAGGAAATGGGGCTGCGAATTCTGCTTCCTACTTTCCAAAATCTAGGATTCCCTCACCCAAAGGAGGTAGCAAAGGTTTAGGAAACCACCTCTTAGGGTTGGGTCCGGTTTTGGCTTACCTTACATGACTAATTACCCTAATTTTAACCCTAATTGCCCTCCCTAATTATTGCATAATTACATACACAAATTTCTGGGTATTTTCTTGTCCCAATTTTTATCCTTGGCCAAATGTGCTCTATTGGCCCAATTTTTAATGGGTTATTAATACATGATGTTGGAAGTCTCTCCAACATGTTTATTTAATTTATGGTCGGGTTATTTTTCCGCGTTAACAATTTTCTGACTTAGTTTCCTAATTCAGGTAACTTGGTCACGTGTGACATATACTCGGCCAATCAGATTTTTCGTTGCACGAATTCCTTCGTGGAATGCTTAGGGATAATATTGGGTTTGGTTTATAATTTTTACGGGATTTTCCGATGTGTTTTCTCACGTACGATAGTGGTACGTAAGTTCTATCATTCCGATAATACAGAAGTTATTTATTTACTAATTTCATACTTGAATTTGTTCATGGGTCATACGTTGTCCATTGATCTGATTTATTTTATGGACTATCCCCACATATTGTTTGGAGTCCACCATAATTTCTCATTTAGTTTATGATCTCATTTATACACCTGATAATAGGTTGTCCAACTTATTTCCTAATTACGATAATAAGTCACACTAACTCTTAATATACCTCAGTGACTTTTATTGACCCAAATTTCTTGATGGATCATTAGAGGATATTATTTGAAGTCCAACTATGATTTTTATTTAATTTTTTTTACTCATCTAAGTATGTGTGATAATGATTTCTCTGACTTATTCTCTGATTACGATACTCAGTCGCAAAACGCCATAAACTTGGAACATCCGATTTTTCTTGGCACGAATTTCTTCATGGGTCATTAGGGAGCATTATTTAGAGTTGAACTATGGTTTTTATGAAATTTTCTAATGGGTTTTTTTTTGTATGTACGATAGTGGCACATGCATTTTTGCTATTTCACAAATATTGAATTTATCGTTTTCAATTTATTTCTAATTTTCTAATTACCAAATTTTCGGGGTGTTACATCGTCCCCCACCTATAAGTTTGGTCCCCAATTTTACACATAATGGTATAGTTCGTACCTGAATAGTTCTGGTGATTTTTCTTCATTCTTTCCTCCATTCCCAGGTAGCATTGGTAACTCCGTCTCGACTCCATTGGATCTTCACCAAGTATGGTACGATTCCTGAGTTGTTGAATCTTTCGATCCAGTAGCTTGACCAGCTTCTCTTCATAGGTCAGGTCCTCCCGAATCTCTAAGTCCTCATGGTTGATTACATGGTCGGCATTGAATAGATACTTCCTCAGCATGGAGATGTGGAATACATTGTGCACGTTTGCCAACTGTGGAGGTAGTGCAAGTCTATACGCCACTTGACCAATCCTTTCCAGAATTTCAATGGTCCGATAAATCTGGGACTCAACTTTCCTTTGATTCCAAATCTTTGAATTCCCCTTGAAGTTGAGACCTTTAAGAAAACATATTCGCCAACCTGAAATTCTAGTTCTCTCTTTCTATTGTCTGCATAATCTTCTGCATGGATTGTGCTATCTTCAGACGTTCCCTGACAATCTAAACCTTCCTGACGTCACTCCAATTAAGTCGGGTCCCATCCATTTGTTCTCTCCCCAACCTCTTCCCACAAAGGGGTGATCTGCAACTCCTGCCATATAAGGCCTCAAACGGTGCCATCTTGATACTTGCCTGATAGCTATTGTTGTATGCAAACTCCATCAAGTATAACTGATCATCCCATCATCCTCTAAAATCTAACACTAGAGCACGAAGCATATCCTCCACAATTTGATTGGTCTTTTGGTTTGTCCATCAGTCTGAGGATGAAAGGCAGTACTAAAGTTTAGTTTAGTACCCATTGCTTATTGTAAACCCTTCCAAAAGTGTGAAGTAAATCTAGGGTCCCGATCTGATATTATGTTAGATGGAACCCCATGCATCTAACTACTTCCTTAACATATAGTGCAGCCAATAATCCACTGACCAGGTACTCTTATCGGCAAGAAATGAGCCGACTTAGTCAATCGATCAACTATTACCCAAATTGCATCCATTCCACCTCTGGTCTTGGGCAATCCCATGATAAAATCCATGCCGATGCTATCCCACTTCCACTTTTTGGGATTTCTAGTGGCAGCAATCCACCAGCTGTACGGAAATGCTCAGCCTTGACTTTCATGCATGTCAAACAGTACGATACATGATCGGCCACATCCCTCTTCATGTTTGGCCACCAATACGACCTTTTTAGTCTTGGTACATCTTTGTTGATCCAGGGTGATCGTGTACTTAGATTGATGCGCTTCATTTAATACCTCTTATTGAGCTCTCCATGATCAGGGACAGATGTTCTTCCTCGAAATTGCAACCTTCCATCAACTGATAGAGAAAATCAGGCCTTTGTTCTAGCTTCTCTCTGATCTCCACTAAGAATGGATCCTCTCCCTGTTTCTCCTTGATTTCGTCAGAAGATCGGATTGTGCCTGGAGATTGGAAATCATTACTTACTTTTCCTTCTTTCCCATCTAAGTTCAAGCTTGCAAATTGCTCCAATAACTTCCATTCGCCCAGCATCATACTAGCTAGCATAACTCCTGGTTGTCTACTTAGAGCGTCTGCCACTACATTGGCTTCCTAGGGTGATATTGAATGGAAAGTCAAAGTCTTTGAGATATTCTAACCACCTTCTTGTCTCATGTTAAGTTCCTTCTGTGAGAATAAGTATTTCAAACTCTTGTGGTCAGAAAAGACTTTAAATTTCTCACCATAGATGTAATGCCTCCAAATCTTCAAGGCAAATACTACAGCTGCTAACTCCAGGTCATGAACAGGGTAGTTCACTTCATGAATCTTTAACTGTCTTGAGGCATATGCTATTACTTTCCCTTGTTGCATTAAGACACAACCTAGCCTATTCCAGAAGCATCTGAATAAATTTCAAATCCTCCCTCTTCAGTGGGCAAGGCGAGGAAAGGAGCAGTAGTAAGACACTTCTTCAAGTTAAAGCTTTCTTCACATTCATCGGTCCACACAAACGGATTTTCCTTCCGGGTCAGCTTGGTTAATGGTACTGCAAGCTTTGAGAAATCCTTTATAAACCCTCGATAATATCTTGCTAATCCCAGAAAGCTCCTGATCTCTGTGACACTTATCGGTCTTTCCCATTTCCATTTACACAGCCCTCAACCTTTGATGGATCAACAGCGATACCATCCTTGGTTACCACATGCCCTAAAAAGGATACCTCCTCTAGCCAGAATTCACATTTACTTAGCTTGGCTTATAATTTATTCTCTCTTAAAATTTGCAATGCAATCCTCAAATGTTCCTATGTTCTTCCTTTGTCTTGGAATAGATCAATATATCCGATGAATACCACCACAAATTTATCAAGATATGGGCGATAAATGCTATTCATCAACTGCATAAAACTGTAGGGCATTTGTTAGTCCAAAAGGCATAACAATAATTCATATGCCCATACCTGCTTCGAAGTCTGCCTTGTGAATGTCTTCTCCTTTGATCCTCAATTGATGATAACCGGATCTGAGATCTATTTAGAGAAGTATTTAGCTCCAGAAAATTGATCAAACAACTCATCAATCCTTGGCAGAGGGTATTAGTTCTTGATGGTTAACTGGTTTAGTTGTCTAATCTATACACAGCCTCATCGACCTCTTTCTTCTTGACGATGAGGACAGGTGCACCCCATGGTGATGTGCTTGGTCGGATGAATCCCTTCTCTAATAGTTCCATCAGTTGCTCTTTTAATTCCTTCAGTTTGCGGGGGACATTCTATATGGTGCCCTAGATACTGGTGCTGCTCCAGGGACCAACTCGATGGTAAAATCGACCTCTCGCTCAGGAGGAATCCTGGCAATTCTTCTGGAAAAATGTCAGCGTACTCACTGACAACATGGATGTCCTCAACTTTGACTTCCTTCTTTGTGATGACAACAATAGCAAGAAAGGCCATACAACCTTTCCTCAACATCCTCTTGGCTTGTAATGCAGAGATAAGGGACAATCTCCTACGGTTTCTATCTCCTGTGACACTATTTTGGGTATGGCTAAAGGTTACCCGACTTCTCCTGCAATTGATACTAGCTCCATGTTCAGACAACCAATCTGCTCCCAGTATCACATCATACCCCTACATGTCCATGCATATTAAATTTGCAGGTAGTTTTGGGTTTCAATCAACACTTCACTAGATGGCATATGGTTTGAAAGATGGTGCCAGGACCAATCAGGGTTGACACAACTATTCCGGATTTCATTGGGACAGGTTTTACAGGTAGGGTATCAACAAATGTTTGAGATATAAAGGAATGCGTAGCTCCTGTATCAATAGAACATATGCGGTCGGGAAAGAATAGTAAGTGTACCTTCCATGATACCTCCTTCTTCAGCAGCTTTAGGTTCCTGAATAGCCTGCAAGCGGCCTTGCCTCTTCTGTCCATTCAGACGCTTGTCCTGAGGGTCTTGTTCTTTCTGCATCGGGCAGTCCGAGATCCTGTGGTCACGACTTCCACAGCGCAGGCATCTCCCTTTCGTTCTCCAGCATTGTTCAAACCGATGACTAGCTTTGTCACAGTGTTTGCACCTTTCTCCCGTTGCCACCACAATCTGCTTGCCTAACTCCTTTGGCCTTTTATCAGCTGGTTCATTTACCCTGCCACTGGGCCTTTTTCTTCCCAATGGTTGGTTGATACCTTCCAGTAGCAGACCTTGCTCCCTTTTTTATGGATTTTCCCTTAATTCTTTCGGCATCTCCATGGCATCTTCCATTAATTGAGCCTTCTTTACCATATCAGCATAGGTTTGAATATCCATCGGCGCCAGTTGTGTGATATACTGGGGCCTCAAGCCATTCAGAAAGTGTTTTCGCCTTCATCCTTTCTGTCCCGATCAAGTGAACAGCATATCGGGACAGGCGGGAGAATTGGGCCTCATACTCGGCCACAGTGAGTCCTCTCTGCTTCAAAACTGCAAATTCAGCTGCTATTGAATCGCTCAATGAACTGAGCCCATGTTAGTTGCTGGCCATTCAGCGTTGCTTCCACCGACTCCCACCATGCCCTGACATCCTTTTCCAATTGGAAAGTCCCCAGCCGTACTTTGTTCTGGTCTGTGCATTGCATGACCCTAAAGATTCTTTCAATTTCTTTCACCCAATGTTCAGCAACATCCGGGTCAGTACTCCCTTCAAACCTAGGCGGATCCATGCTTCGGAAATTTCAATGGAGATCCCCGGCTCCGCGGTTACCCCCACCCTGAGTGGCTTACAGGATAGCCTGAGTCAAGTTCTGTAATGTTTGTTGCATTTTCTAGCCTGGGCACGTTCAGTGGCCATTGAGGTAATAAGTACCTTCAAGATAATAGTATGAGTCAACCATCTAAATATATTACATGTGACTTCTATTCCCATAGCTCTACCCAAGCTCACATAGGTATGACGAATTTTTGACTCATGTGGTCTAGTTTCATTCTACATTCTTATTCCCTTGGACCCTAAAGTTCAGGCTCTGATACCAACTGTCGCGCCCTGATATTTAGCAGCGGAATAAATACTGGAAGACGTGAACAATACACATAGACGTATCACAGTTGAATAGTGCAGAGTCACAATTGAACATAAGAACACGTTTGAGACTATAATATGGTCACCAAAAGTATACTTTAATCCATTTCATTCAACTAGTTACAACCTTACATAAGAGAACCGACCAAAAGGTTCATTATTCCGATGAAAAATGTTTCTCTATCATATAGACTATTCAAATATCTATTCCTAATACTTCATCCTCAATGTCAGGTGCTCATCACTCTTGCCCTACCCCATCAGACTCCTCTGGTTCATCATCACTACCTAAAAAGGAGAGGATGATAGGGTGAGCGAACTAGCTCAGTAGGATTTACATCTCAATATTGTGCGGGCACTAATATACATGATTAATATTTTTAATAGGCAGATATGCACATGAACATGATGACAATACATGCTTTTCTAACAAGTTGAATAGAGGAATAGAACGGATGATATATCTCAATCAAAAATCGAATTGCATATACAATGGACAGTAGTTCAAGAGTAGAATCATATCAAAATGAATTGTCCATATTTATACAGATATCATGTATTCACATGAACAACTTATCATATCAAACATATCATGTCAAACGAAGGCACGTTCCCACAAATCTTGCTTATTTGTTTGTGCTATGCCAAGCACCAAAAGTCCATACTCCCGCGTTTAATAAATACATTGGGGCGCTCCTCCCCAGGACCAGACAGGGCCCCTATTGCACAGACATTAGTCAAATGGACCAAGTCCCAGATTGTGCCGAACAAACATATTCATATTATGACCAAGAGTTTCAATAATAACTCAATGTAATAAGAACATGATCATCATAAAGTCAAGGTATGACAATAGTCAAGAGAACAAAAGGGCAGTTTAACGACGTATCTTATGTTTCATAATTCGTTAGTGTCTTGACATGGGGATGACTAATGACAGATCGTATGCAGAACATGTGCTCTCTATCTCCAGTGAGTTCATGGTACAACCAGTCTGCCTCACTGAGTGCGGCTCATGTGGGAATCCATAAAGAGCGGAGACTTATAGAGGTCTTAAGGAAATGATCGCTAGTCTTGCCGATTCAAATGACCGACGGAGAGCTCTCAATTCCCCAAGAAGGGTGTGCCTATTCGTGCAAAGGTGTAAGACGTGACACAGATCTTCCTAACATGTATGCAAGTTATGAACAAATAATTTAACTATCGGAAAGCATATAGCTAAATAAAACTATATGCAAATCATGATAGCAACTTAACTAACGAGTCCATACTAACATGTATTCATCCACTATTCACAACAAATTCTTATCTTTCAATTCATAACAAGCTAGATCACAAGAATAGTCAATGTTCATAAGGAAAATCACATATCATACATTAGAATCATATTCATGTTCATTACCATTTTCTCATGGGTTGATTACTTTTAGGTCCATGCATACTATGTACATGATGCAACATGCTAACAAACCCAACAACTAAACATGCTGACATTTAGACAAACACAATAATCAGGGTGCGATATTCATGCAACGCCTATATCTCTCTATCTACTGACATTTAGATAAACTCTAAACATGAAAACTGTCGAGGCCATTATTGGAAGAATGTTTGTGTTGAGGGTTAGGTTGGATTCGGTCTATAATGGCGTGAAACACAGGAAAAACATAAGAAATCCCTAACATACATGACTTCATTGCGACTTATATGTCAGGCCTGTAACTTGAGATCTACTGATATTTAGACAAAATGTCTAACATGAAGATGACTAGACGACTAGTAGAAGAACGTTGAGGTGGATGTTGGTGGCTTGACCTAATTTGGTCTCTAATCTTGTGAAAACATGAAGAATGTACAGTTAAGTGTAATCCGAAGACACAGTATCATATAGCGGCTCTCTTTCTAAGCTTGTAACTCTCTAATTAATGACACTTAGACAAACCGTTCAACATAAAGGATGACCATAACGACTTGTGGAAGAACTATTATTTTGGGGACTTGACCTAATTCGTCTTGAATCTCCTGAAAAACGGAAAGAACATAAAGGTAAGTACAGCCCGAAATTGCAGTATCATGCAGTAACTCTCTTACCTGCTTATAACTCTCTAACTAAAGACTTTTAGACAAAACGTCCAACATAAAATGATCGTGAAAAACTACTATTAAAGAACTTTGATGTTGGGGATTTAGTCTAATTTGGTCTTGAATCATGTGCATGATAGATGACAGAAAAAGCCCTAACTGTGCGCGACTTAGGAAAATTACTAATACACAATGTATACTCCATGAAAATTAGTCAAATCAAGTGCAAATGAATCTAGACTCGAAGATCTACATGATGGTGTTGGTTTTCTTTAATCTTGGCACGAGAACACCTACCTTTTGAATGCTAAGAACTCCCTGCAGGTTCCTGGGTCGATGTAGATCGAGGTTGAGGAAGACCCGTTTTCCCTAGCCGTCTCCACTCCTCCAGCGCCCCAAACTTGCTGCTCACGACCCCAACTTGTTGCTAACCATTCCCTAACATTTTTGAGGAGTTCTTATAGTTTTAGGTTCTATTTCATGTCCTAATGGGATTAGGAAAGTGGGCTGCGAATTCTGCTTCCTACTTTCCAAATCTGGGATTCTCTCACCCAAAGAAGGTGGCAAAGGTTTAGGAAACCACCTCTTAGGGTTGGGTCCGGTTTGGCTTACCTTACATGACTAATTACCCTAATTTAAACCCTAAATTGCCCTCCCTAATTATTGCATAATTACATACACGAATTTCTGGGTATTTTCTTGTCCCAATTTTTATCCTTGGGCCAAATGTGCTCTATTGGCCCAATCTTGTTAATGGGTATTAATACATGATGTTGGAAGTCTCTCCAACATGTTTATTTAATTTATGGTCGGGTTATTTTTCCGCGTTAACAATTTTCCGACTTAGTTTCCTAATTCGGGTAACTTGGTCATGTGTGACATATACTCGGCCAATCAGATTTTCCGTTGCACGAATTCCTTCGTGGAACGCTTAGGGACAATATTTGGGGTTGGTTTATAATTTTACGGGATTTCCGATGTGTTTTCTCACGTACGATAGTGGTACGTAAGTTCTATCATCCGATAATACAAAAGTTATTTATTTACAAATTCATACTTGAATTTGTTCATGAGTCATACGTTGTCCATTGATCCGATTTCTTTTATGGACTATCCCCACATATTGTTTGGAGTCCACCATAAATTTCTCATTTAGTTTATGATCTCATTTTATACACTGATAATGGGTTGTTCAACTTATTTCCTAATTACGATAATAAGTCACACTAACTCTTAAATATACTCAAGTGACTTATATGATCCAAATTTCTTGATGGATCATTAGAGGATATTATTTGAAGTCCATCTATGATTTTTATTTAATTTTTTGACTCATCTAAGTATGTGTGATAATGATTTTCTGACTTATTCTCTGATTGCGATCTCTATTGCAAAACACCTTAAACTTGGACCATCCGATTTTTCTTGGCATGAATTTCTTCATGGGTCATTAGGGAGCATTATTTAGAGTTGAACTATGGTTTTTATGAAATTTTCTAATGGGTTTTTTTGTATGTACGATAGTGGCACGTGCATTTTTGCTATTTCACAAATATTGAATTTATATTTTCAATTTATTTCTAATTTTCTAATTACCAAATTTCTGGTATTACACTTACTTATCTTTCTTTGGTGTTACATACACTGCAGTTGCAGGTAGTTTCTTAACCGTTCTTATTTGCTTAGCAATATTATCCTTGAGTATTTTCTATTTTCTCCTTTCTTTGCATATTGATTTGATGATTTCTTTTATTTTAGCCCAGCATGTATCATGTTAGACTTTGAGCTTCATGTCTCATGATTTGACAAATGTTGTTTCCCTGGTGTTGTCAATCAGCTTAAGTTTCTTGACAAGAATCCTATTCCACTCGCAACTTGAAGGTCTTCTTTGAGCTAGTCACTTGGTCGAGTTGGCTATTACGACTCCTGTCTGGAATTTACTCCCTCCATTCATCCAAATCAGCTTAAATATTCCCCCTAATCTATCTTGGTTGCGAACTGCTCCTAGGCCTTGAGTCATCGTGACCCACCTGGCACGCACATGTCCTCCCAAGGTGAAACCTGCAAGCCATCCGCTAGGGTACCTCTTAATCAAGAGGTTGATCATCTTTCTTTTACTTTCCTTTTTTGTCGTTCAGACAGGAGCCGTCCATGCTCGCTCTTCGTTGAGGTTAGTTTAGAGTCTTCCAAAGAAGATCTATCACTTATGGTTGTGACAGGTGTCTCTTTACCTTAATGCTCACTTTTCAGTCCACTCAATTTCATCATCGCTCCATTCCATTTCATTACACTGCACTCTCTTTCCGCTTCGCTCTCTTGCAAGTGGGCATCAAGGAGGGGCAATCTGTAGACACCCACTTTTGGCCTATAAGTTGAGCACATTTCTCATTTATATCATTGATGTCATAAATGGGTCCTCACTTTGGAACCCTTCTTTGTCCCATCATGAGCCCCTTCACCCTAATTTCAAGCCTGGCCAAGATCCACTTGGAACATCAAAACTGTGCAATCTGCCATATTCTCTGAATATGCCTTCACTTGAGAATTCATATCTTCCTCATTTTTAATCCAAATAGGCATATATCATTATATTTTTGTAGCCCTCTAAGTCTAGAATCCAATGCAACAAATGGCGCATCAATCCTATGTCTGTGGAGAAAGTTATGGCCCATTTTGTGGACCCTGCGCGCACTGCCCTGCTGATGCGACCAGGAACATGCTCGCGACAAGAACGCGACCCCACGACCCGTCCAGACAGCGCCATGCACATAAACACATTTTTACGTGATTTTTGGCCTCTCTTTCCATCCTAGAGCCTATCTAAAGTCTCTTTGAGTTGGATTACGACCTAAACCACCTATCCTTATCCTTAGGGAGCCCAAGTCCATCCAAACTCTAGATAAACTCTCAACTCTCCTACAACTTGGACTCTCTCTCTACCTCGGTTGGACTCTCTCTTTCTCTAAAACACATGTTAGGACTCTCTACAGATAGAGGAAGGCTACCACCATGAGGAAAAGTCCCTGGAGGCTTTGCTCACGAGGTCCCATCGCCCCCATCGTAGAGGAAATTTGTACTTCCCGTTTTCCTTCTTTCTCTCTCATATCGCCTCTAGGACCAGAAGGGCTTGCACGGCTTGTGGAGATCAAACCAGGCCAGATCTCTTTGAGGTTTCATCCCCAGGTGTCCCTTACAGAGTGCTCTTCATCCTCAAAGTGAATCACATCGATTGGCGGCTTGTGCGCAAAGTTACATCAGATTATTCTTCACATTCTCTCTCTTATCAAGATCTGCACATGTGGAATTATCGTGCTTTCCACAGCCCAAACCAGGCCAGATCTCTTGAAGACATCTTCATGAAAGTTGTTCCTCACGTTCTCCTCTACAACCTCCAACTAGAGTCACATCAAAACGGGGCAGTATTTGT
>CM024761.1:96658321-96770211 GCA_014218235.1 Colocasia esculenta | reverse complement strand
CAAGTAGCATTAGTAACTCCGTCTCGACTCCATTGGACCTTCACCATAGGTATGGTACGGTTCCTGAGTCATTGAATCTTCCGATCCAGCAGTTTGATCGGCCTCTCTTCATAAGTAAGGTCCTCCCGAATCTCCAAGTCCTCGTGGTCAATTACATGGTCGGCATTGAATAAGTACTTCCACAGCATGGATATGTGGAACACATTATGCACGTTTGCCAGTTGCGGAGGTAGTGCAAGTCTATACGCCACCTGACCAATCCTTTCCAGGATTTCAAATGGCCCTATGAATCTGGGACTTAGTTTTCCTTTGATCCCAAATCTTTGTATTCCCCTTGAAGGTGAGACCTTCAAGAAAACATGTTCGCCAACCTGAAATTCTAGTTCCCTCCTTCTCTTATCTGCATAACTATTTTGCCTGGATTGTGCTATCTTCAGACGTTCCCTGACAATCTAAACCTTCCTGACAGTCGCCTCAATTAAGTCGGTTCCAACCCATTGGTTCTCCCCAACCTCTTCCCAACAAAGGGGTGATCTGCAACTCCTGCCATACAAGGCTTCAAATGGAGCCATCTTGATACTGGCCTGATAACTGTTGTTATATGCAAACTCCATCAGGTACAATTGATCATCCCATCGCCCCCTGAAATCTAGCACTAGTGAACGAAGCATATCCTCCACAATTTGATTGGTCCTTTCAGTTTGTCCATCAGCCTGAGGATGGAAGGCAGTACTAAAATTTAGTTTAGTACCCATTGCTGCTTGTAAACCCTTCCAGAAGTGTGAGGTAAATCTAGGGTCCCGATCTGAGATAATGCTAGATGGAACCCCATGCAATCTAACTACTTCCTTAACATATAATGCAGCCAATACATCCACAGACCAGGTGCTCTTAATGGCAAGAAATGAGCCGACTTAGTCAATCGATCAACGATTACCCAGATTGCATCCATACCACCTCGAGTCTTAGGCAATCCCATGATAAAGTCCATACCGATACTATCCCACTTCCATTCCGGGATTTCTAGTGGTAGCAGTCCACCCGCCGTACGGAAATGCTCGACCTTGACTTTCATACATGTTAGACAGTATGACAAATGATCGGCCACATCCCTCTTCATGTTTGGCCACCAATATGACCTTTTCAAGTCTTGGTACATCTTTGTTGATCCAGGGTGAATCGTGTACTTGGACTGATGAGCTTCGTTTAGTAACCTCTTCTTGAGTTCTCCATGATCAGGGACACATGTCCTACCTCGGAACAGTAATCTACCTTCCGCAGATAGAGTGAAGTCGGGCCTTTGCTCTAGCTTCTCTCTGATCTCAACTAAGAATGGATCCTCTCCCTGTTTCTCCTTGATTTCAGTCAGTAGGTCGGATTGTATCTGGAGGTTTGAAATCATTACTTGTTTTTCCTTCTTTCCCACGTCTATGTTCAGACTTGCAAATTGCTCCAGTAACTTCCATTCGCCCAGCATCATACTAGCTAGCATAGCTCCTGTTGTCTACTTGGAGCGTCTGCCACTACATTGGCTTTCCCGAGGTGATACTGAATGGAAAAGTCAAAGTCCTTAAGGTACTCTAACCACCTTCTTTGTCTCATGTTCAGCTCCTTCTATGAGAGCAAGTATTTCAAACTCTTGTGGTCAGAAAAGACCTTAAATTACTCACCATAGATATAATGCCTCCAAATCTTTAGGGCGAATACTATTGCTGCCAACTCCAGGTCATGAACCGGATAGTTGACTTCGTGGATCTTCAACTGTCTGGAAGCATAAGCTATTACCTTCCCATGTTGCATTAAGACACATCCCAATCCAATACCAGAAGCATCTGAATAAATTTCAAATCCTCCCTCTTCAGTGGGTAAGGCGAGGACAGGAGCAGTAGTCAGACACTTCTTCAAGTTATTGAAACTTTCCTCACATTCATTGGTCCACGCAAATGGATTTTCCTTCCGGGTCAGCTTGGTTAACGGTACTGCAATCTTTGAGAAATCCTTTATAAACCTCCGATAATATCCGTCTAATCCGAGAAAGCTCCTGATCTCCGTGACGCTTGTCGGTCTTTCCCATTTCAGTACGGCCTCAACCTTTGATGGATCAACAGCGATACCATCTTTGGTTACCACATGCCCTAAAAGGATACCTCCTCAAGCCAGAATTCACATTTACTTAACTTGGCATATAGTTTCTTCTCCCTTAAAATCCGCAATGAAATCCTCAAATGCTCCTCATGCTCTTCCTTTGTCTTGGAATAGATCAATATATCATCGATGAATACCACCACAAATTTATCAAGATATGGGCGATAAATGCTATTCATCAACTGCATGAAAACTGCAGGGGCATTTGTTAGTCCAAAAGGCATAACAATAAATTCATAATGCCCATACTTGCTTCAGAAGGCAGTCTTGTGAATGTCTTCTCCTTTGATCCTCAATTGATGATAACCGGATCGGAGATCTATTTTAGAGAATATCTAGCTCCAGATAATTGATCAAACAACTCATCAATTCTCGGCAGAGGGTATTTGTTCTTGATGGTTAACTGATTCAATTTTCTGTAATCTATGCATAGCCTCATTGACCCATCTTTCTTCTTGACGAAGAGGACAGGTGCACCCCATGGCATGTGCTTGGTCGGATGAAACCCTTCTCTAACAGTTCCATCAATTGCTCTTTTAATTCTTTCAGTTCTGCGGGGGACATTCTATATGGTGCCCTAGATACCAGTGCTGCTCCAGGGACCAATTCGATAGTAAAATCGACCTCTCGCTCAGGAGGAATTCCTGGCAAGTCTTCGGGGAAAACATCAGCGTATTCGTTGATGACATGGATGTCCTCAACTTTGACTTCTTTCTTTGCGTTGATCACAGCAGCAAGAAAGGCCATACAACCTTTCCTCATCATCCTTTTGGCTTGTAATGCAGAGATAATTGACAATCTCCTGCGGTTTCTATCCCCGTGAACACTAGTTTTGGGTACTGGCTAAAAGTTATCCGACTTCTCCTGCAATTGATACTAGCCCCATGTTCAGACATCCAGTCTGCTCACAGTATCACATCATACCCCGCCATGTCCATACATATTAAATTTGCTGGTAGGTTTTGGGTTTCAATCAACACCTCACTGGATGGTATATGGTTTGTAAGATTGGTACCAGGACCAATCGGGGTTGACACAACTATTCCGGATTTCATTGGGACGGGTTTCACATGTAGGGTATCAACAAATGTTTGAGATATGAAGGAATGCATAGCTCCCGTATCAAAGAGAACATATGCGGGTCGGGAAAGAATAGTAAGTGTACCTTCCATGATACCTCCTTCTTCAGCAGTTTCTGGTTCCTGGATAGCTTGCAATCGGCCTTGCCTCTTCTGTCCATTCGGACGTTTGTCCTGAGGGGCTTGTTCTTTCAACATCGGGCAGTCCGAGATCCTATGGTCACGACTCCCACATGTAGGCATCTCCCTTGCGCTCTCCAGCATTCTTCAGACTGATGACCAGCTCTGTCACAATGTTTGCACCTTTCTCCCATTGTCAACACTATCTGCTTACCCAACTCCTTCGGCTTCTTATCCGCTGGTTAATTTACTCCGCCACTGGGCCTTTTCTTCCCAATAGTCGGCTGATACCTCCCAGCAGAAGACACTTGCTCTCGTTTCACGGATTTTCCCTTAATCCTTTCGGCAGTCTCCATGGCATCTTCCAATAACTGAGCCTTCTTAACCATTTCAGCATAAGTTTGAATGTCCATTGGCACTAGTTGGGTGATGAACTGGGGCCTCAAGCCATTCAGAAAGCGTTTCGCCTTCATCCTTTCTGTCCCAATTAAGTGAATAGCGTATCGGGACAGCTGATAGAATTGGGCCTCATATTCAGCCACATTGAGTCCTCTCTACTTCAAAGCCGTAAATTCGGCTGCTTTCTGTTCTTGGACCCTCATAGAAAAGTACTTGGCGTTGAAACGCTCAATGAACTGAGCCCATGTTAGTTGTTGCCCATTTAGGGTTGCTTCTACCGACTCCCACCATGCCCAGGCATCCTTTTCCAACTGGAAAGTCGCCAGGAGCACCTTGTTCTGGTCTGTGCATTGCATAACCTTGAATATCCTTTCAATCTCCTTAACCCAGTGTTCAGCAACATCTGGGTTAGTACTCCCTTCAAACCTAGGCGGATCCATGTTCAGGAAATTCCGGTGGAGCTCACCGGCTCTGCGGTTACCTCCACCTTGGGTGGCTTGTAAGATAGCCTAAGTCAAGTTCTGTATGGTTCGTTGCATGTCCCTGGCCTGGGCACGTTCAACGGCCATTGAGGTAATAAGTACCTTCAAGATAATAATGTGAGTTAGTCATCTAAATATATCACATGTGACTTTTACTCCCATGGCTCTACCCACGCTCACATTAGGTACGACAGATTTTGACTTGTGTGATGTAGTTTCATTTTATGTTTCTATTCCCTTGGACCTTAACGTTGAAGTTAAGGCTCTGATATCAACTATCACGCCCCAATATTTAGCAGCGGAATAAATACCGGGGGACGTGAACGATACAAACAGACGTATCACAGTTGAGTAACGCCGAGTAAAAATTACATATAACCACACATTTCAGATCATAATAAAATCATCAAAGGTACTCTTTATTCCATTTCAATCCACTAGTTACCACCTTACATAAGAATACCTCACTAAAAAGGGTTCATTATTCAAATAACAATGTTTCTCTAATACATCAACTACTCAAATTTCTATTCCTAAGCTGACAAATTCATATGACAGGCGCTCGTCACTCTTGCCCAGTCCCATCTGACTCCACGGGTTCTTCATCACTACCTGAAAAAGGGCAGGATGATAGGGGTGAGCGAACTAGCTCAGTAGGATTTACATCTCAATAACGTGCGGGCACTAATATACATGATTAACATTTTAAATAGGCAGATATGCACATGAGTATGATGACAATGTGTGCAATACTAACAGATTGAATAGCAGGTAGAACGGATATCATATCAGATCAAATGTCGAGTTCCATATACAATGGACAGATAATTCAAGAATAAAATCATGTCAGAAGAGATTGGCCATATTCAAGCATAGCTCATGTGTTCACAAGAACAAACATATCATATCATGTCAAGTCAAACTTATCATGTCAAATAGGAGGCACATTTTCACAATCTTGCATGTCAGTGTGCTATGCCAAGCACCAAGAGTCCATACTCCCGCGGTTAACAAGTACGTTGGGGCGCTCCTCCCTAGGACCGGACAGGGCCCCTATTGCACAGTCATTAGATCAAGTTTTGGACCGGAGTCCCACGTTGTGCCGAACAAACAGGTTCATATTATGGCCACAGAGTTTCAATAACAAGCTCGTAGTAAAAGGAACATGATCATTCATAGAGTCAAGGAATGACAAACAGCTCAAAAGAACAAGGCAGGATAACGACGTATCTTATGTTTCATAGTTCATTAATGTCTTGACATGAGGATGTTTCAAAAAAACAGATCATATGCAGAATATGTGCTTTCCTAACATGTATGCATATGAACAGATAATTAATTTATCACCGGAAAGCATGTGACGATTGAAACTCATATGCAAATCATGACATTAACACCACTAACAAGTCCATACTAACATGTATTTATCCCCACATTCATATCATGTTCTTATATTATCATTTGACAATAAGTAAGATCACAAGATAATCCAATGAACATAAGGACAATCAAAATTATCCATTAGAATCATATTTATATCATTACCATTTTTCAATGGGTTGATTTATTTTAGGTCCATGCATACTATATAACATCATGCACATGCTTGTAGACATCATGGAATGATCAGACCCAAAATATGCAAAAATCTTGTAAGGTAGTGTCGACACTAGATCAAGTGGTGTCGACACCATGCTCCAAACACAAGACAAAATCATGCAAAACTGGTCAGGTAGTGTCGACACTAGTTCAGGTAGTGTCGACACAGTGCATCAAATACAAGGCAAAAAGGTCAAGTAGTGTCGACACTAGTTCAGGTGGTGTCGACACTAGAGACAGTTTCCAGAAAACCTTCTGGCAGATGTGGGATAGTGTGTCGACACTAGCACAGGTGGTGTCGACACTAGATCAGTTTTCCAGGAAACCTTCTGGGTCAACTGGGACAGTGTGGTAGTGTCGACACTAGATCAGTTTTCCAGGAAACCTTCTGGGTCAACTGGGACAGTGTGGTAGTGTCGACACTAGAGACCTTCCCAGAACATCATCTGGGTAGTTTTGGGACAGTGTGTCGATACTAGCACAAGTGGTGTCGAAACTAGTGGCTCTTCCAGAACAAAACTCATGGTCAGGTGTAACCAGAAAACACGTATCATGCAGTGATTCACTTTCACCTCTGATAACTCTCTAACGTATGACATGTAGACAAAATGTTCAACAAAAAGATGACGAGGACAACTAGTAGAAGAACTTTGATGTTGGGGATTTGATCCCATTCGTTCTCGAATCCCGAGAAAACGTATGAAGAATAAAAGTCAAGTGTAAACCCGAAATCGCAGTATCATGCAGAGACTCTCTTGTCATGCTCCTAACTCTCTAACAAAGGACGTTTGGACAAAACGTCCAACATAAAAGATGATCGTGACTTCACATGGAAGAACTTTCATGAAGGAAGTTTAGTCAAATTCGGTCTTGAATTGTGTGCATAATAAGAAGAACAGGAAAAGCCTTAATTGTGCGAGACTTCGGGAAAATCACGAATACTCAATGTATACTCCATGAAAACCAGTCAAACCAATTGCAAATGAACCTAGACTCAAAGAACTACATGATGGTGTTGGTTGTCTTTAATCTTGGCCCGAGAACACCTACCTTTACGAAGATCTAAGACCAGTCGATATTCTGGATGCAACAGAAGATGCAGGGGATGAAGATCCGGGTTCCCAGCCTTTCTCCTGCTCCTCAGAAGTTCTAGCCTGCCTCCAAACGACCCCAACTCATTGTTAAACCTTCCCCAAGGGTTTGAGGATGAGTTCTTATAGATTTAGGTTGTAGTTAAGAGTCCTAACGAGACTAGGAAAGGGGCTGCGAATCTGCTCCCTGTTTTTCCCAGAATGTGGGACTCTTTCCTCCAAAGGAGGTAGTAGTGGTTTAGGAAACCTCCTCTTAGGGTTGGGTCCGGTTTTGGCTTACCATGCATGACTAATCACCCTTATTTTAACCCTAAATTGCCCTTTCTAATTATGGCATAATTACCTACACGAATTTCTTGGTAATTCCCTGTCCCAGCTCATTTATATCCTTGGGCCAAATGTGTTCTATAGGCCCAATCTTGTTAATGAATCATTATTACATGGTGTTGGAAGTCTCTCCCATATGTTTAATTAATTTATCCCCCTTTATTTCTGAAATTTTTAAATTGCTAAATTTCCGGGGTGTTACATCCTCCCCCACTTAAGAAATTTGATCCCCAAATTTACGCATAATAGTGATGGTTCGTACCTGAGAATAGTTCTGGGTGGTTTTTCTTCATTCTTTCCTCTGTTTCCCAGATAGCATTAGTAACTCCGTCTCGACTCCATTGGACATTCACCATAGGTATGGTACGGTTCCTGAGTCGTTGAATCTTCCGATCCAGCAGTTTGATCGGCCTCTCTTCATAAGTAAGGTCCTCCCGAATCTCCAAGTCCTCGTGGTCAATTACATGGTCGGCATTGAATAAGTACTTCCGCAGCATGGATATGGAACACATTATGCATGTTTGCCAGTTGCGGAGGTAGTGCAAGTCTATACGCCACTTGACCAATCCTTTCCAGGATTTCAAATGGCCCTATGAATCTGGGACTTAGTTTTCCTTTGATCCCAAATCTTTGTATTCCCCTTGAAGGTGAGACCTTCAAGAAAACATGTTCGCCAACCTGAAATTCTAGTTCCCTCCTTCTCTTATCTGCATAACTCTTTTACCTGGATTGTGCTATCTTCAGACGTTCCCCGACAATCTGAACCTTCCTGACAGTCGCCTCAATTAAGTCGGGTCCAACCCATTGGTTCTCCACAACCTCTTCCCAACAAAGGGGTGATCTGCAACTCCTGCCATACAAGGCTTCAAATGGAGCCATCTTGATACTGGCCTGATAACTGTTGTTATATGCAAACTCCATCAGGTACAACTGATCATCCCATTGCCCCCTGAAATCTAGCACCAGAGAACGAAGCATATCCTCCACAATTTGATTGGTCCTTTCAGTTTGTCCATCAGTCTGAGGATGGAAGGCAGTACTAAAATTTAGTTTAGTACCCATTGCTGCTTGTAAACCCTTCCAGAAGTGTGAGGTAAATCTAGGGTCCAGATCTGAGATTATGTTAGATGGAACCCCATGCAATCTAACTACTTCCTTAACATATAATGCAGCCAATACATCCACAGACCAGGTGCTCTTAATCGGCAAGAAATGAGCCGACTTAGTCAATCGATCAACGATTACCCAGATTGCATCCATACCACCTCGAGTCTTGGGCAATCCCATGATAAAGTCCATACCGATACTATCCCACTTCCATTTCGGGATTTCTAGTGGTAGCAGTCCACCTGTCATACGAAAATGCTCGGCCTTGACTTTCATACATGTTAGACAGTATGACACATGATCGGCCACATCCCTCTTCATGTTTGGCCACCAGTATGACCTTTTCATGTCTTGGTACATCTTTGTTGATCCAGGGTGAATCGTGTACTTGGACTGATGAGCTTCGTTTAGTAACCGCTTCTTGACTTCTCCATGATCAGGGACACATGTCCTACCTCGGAACAGTAATCTACCTTCCGCAGATAGAGTGAAGTCGGGCCTTTGCTCTAGCTTCTCCCTGATCTCAACTAAGAATGGATCCTCTCCCTGTTTCTCCTTGATTTCAGTCAGTAGGTCGGATTGTATCTGGAGGTTTGAAATCATTACTTGTTTTTCCTTCTTTCCCACGTCTATGTTCATACTTGCAAATTGCTCCAGTAACTTCCATTCGCCTATCATCATACTAGCCAGCATAGCTCCTGGTTGTCTACTTAGAGCGTCTGCCACTATATTGGCTTTCCCGGGGTGATACTGAATGGAAAAGTCAAAGTCCTTAAGGTACTCTAACCACCTTCTTTGTCTCATGTTCAGCTCCTTCTGTGAGAACAGGTATTTCAAACTCTTGTGGTCAGAAAAGACCTTAAATTGCTCACCATAGATATAATGCCTCCAAATCTTTAGGGCGAATACTACTGCTGCCAACTCCAGGTCATCACCGGATAGTTCACTTCGTGGATCTTCAATTTTCTGGAAGCATAAGCTATTACCTTCCCTTGTTGCATTAAGACACATCCCAATCCAATACCAGAAGCATCTGAATAAATTTCAAATTGTTAGACCCCGAATTTTTATTCTCTTATAATATATATATATATATATATATTATATATATATATATATATATGTATATGAATGGTGTGTTGGGAGTTCGCTTGTTGTGTGCATAGCATGCGTAGTTCATTGTGCCTACTATAAGTTTTATACTTCTCTTGAGCATGAGCATAAACGTATATATATATATATATATTATACGTGTATTCGCGTAGAAGTGAGCAATTAGCTAAATTAAGAAATAATATGAATGTTCTCTTTTCTTTTCTAAGAATCTTAGACTTAGAATGATTGAGTAATATTATGTATGTATTTTCTAAATATTGAAGAATATCCTATACTACCTATTTCATGGAATTTTGTATGAGAGTATATGAAGTACATATGTGTATGTACGTATGTACGTTATCATATGCGTGTGACAATTGTATACCTAATTCTACATGCATAACACCTTGGTGTACTTATGTATGCATGTGTATGTTTAGTTGTAAACATGGTTCATTGCATGGTTTAGTTAATGCGTACATTGTACTTCGTACATTGCATGTACATAAAGAGTTCAAGCATGGCAGGTGTATTTAGTAGTTTATATTGGGATTCTATACTCCTCATGAAAAACATGCATGTATTTTTATGATAATTAGGTGAGAATAGTCAATTGGCTAAATTATGCATATAGTGCATATTAAGGAATCCTATGCATATAGTACTTAAGCAATGTTAGGTAAAGTTGTGCAAGTTAATCTAATTACCAGTGCGCATGTTGTATCCATCTATTTCAAGCATAATGTACACAAGTATGCTACACCCGTGTGTGTATACTATATATATGTCAGATCAAGTGTGTGTATGCATAGGTAGATATCTACGAACATCTTATGTTAGTGTATTCATGTATGCTTGTGTATGCCTAGGTATAAATGTTATTGATTGCCCGGTGTAGTAATATACATATTATACCTTATACCTTGTATGCGTATGAAGATATTCATGTGCGTGTTGTTATCTTGATGTACCTATGTATGTATGTGTAGGATTAGTAGTAAATATTGGATGTTTACATGGTGTAGTGGTGTATACACTATACTACATAGGTTTCATGTGCATGTATGAGTGGATTACGCATGGTTCTGCATGATTTCAAGTTCTGGCAGAAGAGTGTCTTGGCGTCAACATGGATGGACGCCCATGATATGTCAGCGTCCATATCGACTGACGCCAACCCTAATGTAGCCGTCCATGGATGTGGACGTCAATATCCCTAATTTTCTGTGCGCAATAGAGCGCAGAGAACACTCATTGGGCCAGACTTCTGATTGGGAAGATGTCTCCCCAACGGCACTCACCTGTCCCTTCGGCCCCTGCACGAGCCCTCTTGTCCCTTAATCTATAAAACTCATCCCTCTTGCAACCTAGAGAGCTCTCTTGGCTCTTTACTAGAAGAGAAACCCTAGCTCAGGAATGTGAGGAAAACCTGAACTTGAGAGCTCAGATCTGGCGTTCTGAGGCTTGGATCCGGCGATCTTCTTCGACAAGGAGGAAGTCCAAGCATAGGAGATGACCACCCCGGCGCTGGACTGCGGCCTACAACCCCCTAGAACCCGGAGCAAAGGAGTTTTGGAGGCTTCTTGGCACTGCCCAAGGAGAGCTTCTCTGGCCATTAGATCTGATTGGAGATTTATTCCAAGGCAAGTAAACCCTAGATCCTAAGCTTGTGCATGTCCCCTAAGTCCTAGCTATTTTTGTGGGTTTTAATTCGTGTCCTGGACTCCCCCATTATTCTTGTATTGGGAGCTCAGTCTGTCTTTCTGCACAGACCAGAACTTGGCGTCTAGATCCCTTGACGCTGAGATCTTCTATTAGCGGCTAACGATACTGCCGTTAAGCTCCTAAAACGGTCAGACTATGCCGTTAAGATCTTCAGGACAGAACAGTGAGCTGTTCTCTCCTCCTATATGATAAATTTCCGATGCATTTTCGCGTGAGGATATATTGTAACCACTATATGTTATGTAATATGGTTAATGGAATGTGCTCGTGAGATCTTGAAAATTTTCTGTGATTTATCTAAATTGTTAGAATTATGTGAAATACATGTGAAATGAAGAACATGGGTATGGTAACTTACTGTTTGCATGATTCATGTGTAATTAGACTTCCATAAATTTTCCAGATGAGATAAATGCATGTTAGTCCATGTCCCAAAAATTTGGGGATTTTCTCCTGAATATAAAACTGGTTATAATTTTTGTATTAAAAAATAGAGAGCATGCCTAGATTGGTTTAAGACTCCGAAAAATTCACGTGTTGTGCAGAAATTTCAGGGAAAATTTCTGTGACATTATGAATGATAGCTATAGACCTGTGAACAGTCAACTCGAACATTTATGTTATGTTCCATGATAAATTGAATTATAAATGGCATGAGATTGAATGTTTTAATTTCTGAAATGTAATATGATTCAGAAAAATTTTGAAAATTTGCATGTGTGATCATAACCTGAAATTAGTCTGTGGTTAAATTCTCATGTTATTTGGATAACTATAGAATGCTCTATAAAATTTCCATGCGAAAATGAGTGTTCAACGCATGCTAATATGAACATGGTTGATTTTGTATGTTTCAACCTGATTAGTGTGAGGTACTGAATGTTTGATTTCTGTTAACAGTAGTACCATGTTAGGGTTAACTGAGACATGTGAAATTTATGGATGTAACATATAAAATGATTCCACAGAATAAGTAGAACATGTGAATAATGTGTGAAAATGAGATAAAGTGAATGTAATGTGTGATAATCGGGCCAAAATGACACTGCTACCCTAGGGGCCTCGAGAGTTGTACATAGAAAAGTCCCTATGGAAAACTCTATGTGTGAAAAGTTCGTCCTAAAGGCATTAGGGAAATCCCGGAGGTGGACAAGTACCACTGGATAGGGTGGAGAGGGCTTCTCCCGGTTTGCGCAGTACCAAGATTCACCACTGTATTGCCTAGGTGGTGGGTATGTGATTATGAGTCGTGTTATGTGTTATGCGTTGTGAAAAGAGTTATGAGAATGAGATATTTGTTAGTGTCCTCTACTGGTGGTTAGGACTATGTGTCATGGCAAATTGTTTAAGCAATAAAAAGTGAATAAAGTGTGAAATATGTGAACATGGCACGTGGTAAGTGCCCATGATGCACGTGGTAAGTGCAATCGATGTGATACGTGATAAGTGAAAGTGGAAGAGTAAATGATGTGGAAATGTGTAAATTATGTAAGTGTGAACATGTGTACATGTCAAATGTGTAAAAGTGAACAATGTGAATGAGTAAGTGTGCATTCATATGGGATAAATGTGTTAGATTGTGAACTTATGATATATGTCATGAAAGTGTTAAATGCATATCCAAACAGCAACCTAAATGTATGCAAAACGATGTTTCACATGTGTAAGAATGAGTAGAATCCATATTAGGAACTTCCCTTTCAAACATATGAGAATCTCACGTTAATTGCTATCATGTTGTGATTGAATTGTATATATATATAGCTCTCACGTGAATGAAATGGTAGTGAGCATGTAATAGGATTTTCACGTTTGCAAAAGGTTGATTATGAATATGGCAAATGCATGAAAAATATTTGGATTCCATGCTAGTTGAAAGGCTCAATTAGTATAAAAGTTTCATACTTAAGTGCTCATAGATTGCTAAATGGTTTCACCATGTTTTAACCTTCAAGTCATGCTACAAAATGTGAAACTATGTGCATGTGATTTTATTATGTTAAAACAACAAGTAAATTGTATAAATAAATACAAAAAGGTCATGTGAAAAGAAAGTAGTCATCGTGCTAGCTTGTTCTCTTCTTTACGCTCAATTGTATGCTCTAGTAGTAGAGATATCTATGGATTAAAAGAATATGTGGACGAATCATGCTACATGTTAAGTGTATATAATAAGTGCATGTGTATGACGTAATGCTCATGATTTAGAATAGAATTATGGTAGACTAAAGCATGCTCCTGTGAAGATAATATGTATTGCTAGTTGAGAGTAAGGACCATGAGTACCTTCATGATTTGATGATAGTGTGCATCTCTTTATGTTAATGCCATATTGTGAGTGTGACATGTTTAAGTTTAAGACTTTGGTTTGCTTGCTGAGTCTTTGGACTCACTCTTGCTTCGGCGTACAGGTTGACAGGTATCGGGTTCTAGAAGGAAGCTTGGTGAGGATCGTCATTAGAAGACTATTTTGTAGAGCTGTTACTAGTTGTACTTTCTTTTTTTCCTAGCACGAAAGGATTATTGTATGGACAATATTTGGACAATGTATTCTTTTATCTTGTATTAATGTGGACATTGTCTTTCTATTTCGCTATTTAGATTGTGGAATGTGTGTTGGTGATGGGTAAGAGTTGAGTTATTTTTTTATTCCGTTGTACTCTATTGCTATCCAGGTACATATCAACCTATCGACTAGTGTTGGGTACATGTCCCACTGTGACGACGCCCTTTATACCGATGGGGATTGGTATAATCGTACCGGTATGAAGAGGGTCGTTATAGACATTGATATCGGAGCACAAGGTTGAGACTATACATGGATAGACCATCACCGTCACAACATTGCAAAGTCTTCATAGGGAATTGTCCATATATATAGAATTTACTAATAGTTGATGGAAGATAGTAAGGGGAATAGTTAGAATATAGTAACCTAGGTTCTAATTGAGTTACGTATTTTGCAGACTATGGCTGGACGGGGTAGACGTAGTGCTCAGTCTAGGAGGTATAACAAAACTGCAAGTTGAAGAATTTCGTGAAAGGCTTAAACCCTCAGTGAGAGCTAAGCTTCTGGAGCTTGATTCTCGTACCTTGGAAGAAATTCTAGGTGTGGCAACCAAACAAGAAGTAGAGTGGGACCTCTCCAAGAGGGGGAGGCAATTTCAAAGGAGGATGTGACCAAGCCATTCCAAGGGCAAGATAAGAAGAAGGAGAAACTCGGGAAAATCCGAAATCAACTGTGACCTCAATTAGCGAGAAACCCGAGTGCATCCAGTGCGGGAAGCGTCATGGCGGGAGCGCATGTTGGAGAAAGGAAGGAAGGTGTCTTAAATGCGGTAGCAAGGAGCATCGGCTTAAGGAGTGTCCGAACCTAAAGACAAAGTTTACTCCACGAGGTGCTTCATCGACGGCAATAAAGGAGCAAGGAGTAGCTGGTGATGACCTCGGTGACGTCACCATAGGTACTCGATGCGATCTTCGAGGACGAAGATCTTTTTCTAGAGGGGGAGAGTGTTAGACCTCGAATTTTTATTCTCTATATATATATATATATATATATGTATTGAATGGTGTGTGGGAGTTCGCTTGTTGTGTGCATAGCATGCGTAGTTCATTGTGCCTACTATAAGTTTTATACTTCTTTTGAGCATGAGCATATACGTATATATATATATATATTTATGTTATGCGTGTATTCGCGTAGAAGTGAGCAATTAGCTAAATTAAGAAGTAATATGATGTTCTCTTTTCTTTTCAAGAATCTTAGACTTAGAATGATTGAGTAATATTATGTATGTATTTTCTAAATATTGAAGAATATCCTATACTACCTATTTCATGGAATTTTGTATGAGAGTATATGAAGTACATATGTGTATGTACGTATGTACTTTATCTTATGCGTGTGACAATTGTATACCTAATTCTACATGCATAACACCTTGGTGTACTTATGTATGCATGTGTATGTTTAGTTAAACATGGTTCATTGCATGGTTTAGTTAATGCGTACATTGTACTTCGTACATTGCATGTACATAAGAGTTCAAGCATGGCAGGTGTATTTAGTAGTTTATATTGGGATTCTATACTCCTCATGAAAAACATGCATGTATTTTTATGATAATTAGGTGAGAATAGTCAATTGGCTAAATTATGCATATAGTGCATATTAAGGAATCCTATGCATATAGTACTTAAGCAATGTTAGGTAAAGTTGTGCAAGTTAATCTAATTACCGGTGCGCATGTTGTATCCATCTATTTCAAGCATAATGTACACAAGTATGCTACACCCTGTGTGTATACTATATATATGTCAGATCAAGTGTGTGTATGCATAGGTAGATATCTACGTACATCTTATATTAGTGTATTCATGTATGCTTGTGTATGCCTAGGTATAAATGTTATTGATTGCCCGGTGTAGTAATATACATATTATACCTTATACCTTGTATGCGTATGAAGATATTCATGTGCGTGTTGTTATCTTGATGTACCTATGTATGTATGTGTAGGATTAGTAGTAAATATTGGATGTTTACATGGTGTAGTGGTGTATACACTATACTACATAGGTTTCATGTGCATGTATGAGTAGATTAAGCATGGTTCTGCATGATTTCAAGTTCTGGCAGAAGAGTGTCTTGGCGTCAACATGGATGGACGCCCATGATATGTCAGCGTCCATATCGACTGACGCCAACCCTAATGTAGCCGTCCATGGATGTGGACGTCAATATCCCTAATTTTTTGTGCGCAACAGAGTGCAGAGAGCACTCATTGGGCCAGGCTTCTGATTGGGGAGATGTCTCCCCAACGGCTCTCACCTGTCCCTTCGGCCCCTGCACGAGCCCTCTTGTCCCTTAATCTATAAAACTCATCCCTCTTGCAACCTAGAGAGCTCTCTTGGCTCTTTACTAGAAGGGAAACCCTAGCTCAGGAATGTGAGGAAAACCTGAACTTGAGAGCTCAGATCCGGCGTTCTGAGGCTTGGATCCGGCGATCTTCTTCGACAAGGAGGAAGTCCAAGCATAGGAGAAGACCACCCCGGCGCTGGACTGCGGCCTACAACCCCCTAGAACCCAGAGCAAAGGAGTTTTGGAGGCTTCTTGGCACTGCCCAAGGAGAGCTTCTCCGGCCATTAGATCCGTTTGGAGATTTATTCAAAGGCAAGTAAACCCTAGATCCTAAGCTTGTGCATGTTCCCTAAGTCCTAGCTATTTTTGTGGGTTTTAATTTGTGTCCTGGACTCCCCCATTCTTCTTGTATTGGGAGCTCGGTCTATCTTTCTGCACAGACCAGAACTTGGCGTCAAGATCCCTTGACGCCGAGATCTTCTATTAGCGGCTAAGATACTGCCGTTAAGCTCCTAAAACGGCCAGACTATGCCGTTAAGATCTTCAGGACAGAACAGTGAGCTGTTCTCTCCTCCTATATGATAAATTTCCGATGCATTTTCGCGTGAGGATATATTGTAACCACTACATGTTATGTAATATGGTTAATGGAATGTGCTCGTGAGATCTTGAAAATTTTCTGTGATTTATCTAAATTGTTAGAATTATGTGAAATACATGAAATGAAGAACATGGGTATGGTAACTTACTGTTTGCATGATTCATGTGTAATTAGACTTCCATAAATTTTCCAGATGAGGTAAATGCATGTTAGTCCATGTCCCGAAAATTTGGGGATTTTCTCCTGAATATAAAACTGGTTATAATTTTTGTATTAAAAATAGAGAGCATGCCTAGATTGGTTTAAGACTCCGGAAAATTCACGTGTTGTGCAGAAATTTCGGGGAAAATTTTTGTGACATTATGAATGATAGGTATAGACCTGTGAACAGTCAACTCGAACATTTATGTTATGTTCCATGATAAATTGAATTATAAATGGCATGAGATTGAATGTTTTAATTTATGCAAATGTAATATGATTCAGAAAAATTATGAAAATTTGCATGTGGGATCATAAACCTGAAATTAGTCTGTGGTTAATTCTCATGTTATTTGGATAACTGTAGAATGCTCTATAAAATTTCCATGCGAAAAGGAGTGTTCAACGCATGCTAATATGAACATGGTTGATTTTGTATGTTTCAACCTGATTAGTGTGAGGTATTGAATGTTTGATTTCTGTTAACAGTAGTACCATGTTAGGGTTAACTGAGACATGTGAAATTTATGGATGTAACATATAAAATGATTCCACAGAATAAGTAGAACATGTGAATAATGTGTGAAAATGCGATAAAGTGAATGTAATGTGTGATAATCGGGCCAAAATGACACTGCTACCCTAGGGGCCTCGAGAGTTGTACATAGAAAAGTCCCTATGGAAAACTCTATGTGTGAAAAGTTCATCCTAAAGGCATTAGGGAAATCCCTGAGGTGGACAAGTACCACTGGATAGGGTGGAGAGGGCTTCTCCTGTCTGTGCAGTACCAAGATTCACCACTGTATTGCCTAGGTGGTGGGTATGTGATTATGAGTCGTGTTATGTGTTATGCGTTGTGAAAAGAGTTATGAGAATGAGATATTTGTTAGTGTCCTCTACTGGTGGTTAGGACTATGTGTCATGGCAAATTGTTTAAGCAATGAAAAATGAATAAAGTGTGAAATATGTGAATATGGCACGTGGTAAGTGCCCATGATGCACGTGGTAAGTGCAATCGATGTGATACGTGATAAGTGAAAGTGGAAAAGTAAATGATGTGGAAATGTGTAAATTGTGTAAGTGTGAACATGTGTACATGTCAAATGTGTAAAAGTGAACAATGTGAATGAGTAAGTGTGCATTCATGTGGGATAAATGTGTTAGATTGTGAACTTATGATATATGTCATGAAAGTGTTAAATGCATATCCAAACAGCAACCTAATGTATGCAAAACGATGTTTCACATGTGTAAGAATGAGTAGAATCTATATTAGGAACTTCCCTTTCAAACATATGAGAATCTCACGTTAATTGCTATCATGTTGTGATTGAATTGTATATATATATAGCTCTCACGTGAATGAAATGGTAGTGAGCATGTAATAGGATTTTCACGTTTGCAAAAGGTTGATTATGAATATGGCAAATGCATGAAAAATATTTGGATTCCATGCTAGTTGAAAGGCTCAATTAGTATAAAAGTTTCATACTTAAGTGCTCATGGATTGCTAAATGGTTTCACCATGTTTTAACCTTCAAGTCATGCTACAAAATGTGAAACTATGTGCATGTGATTTTATTATGTTAAAACAGCAAGTAAATTGTATAAATAAATACAAAATGGTCATGTGAAAAGAAAGTAGTCATCGTGCTAGCTTGTTCTCTTCTTTACGCTCAATTGTATGCTCTAGTAGTAGAGATATCTATGGATTAAAAGAATGTGTGGACGAATCATGCTACATGTTAAGTGTATATAATAAGTGCATGTGTATGACGTAATGCTCATGATTTAGAATAGCATTATGGTAGACTAAAGCATGCTCCTGTGAAGATAATATGTATTGCTAGTTGAGAGTAAGGACCATGAGTACCTTCGTGATTTGATGATAGTGTGCATCTCTTTAATGTTAATGCCATATTGTGAGTGTGACATGTTTATGTTTAAGACTTTGGTTTGCTTGCTGAGTCTTTGGACTCACTCTTGCTTCGGCGTACAGGTTGACAGGTATCGGGTTCTAGAAGGAAGCTTGGTGAGGATCGTCATTTAGAAGACTATTTTGTGGAGCTGTTACTAGTTGTACTTTCTTTTTTTCCTAGCACGAAAAGGATTATTGTATGGACAATATTTGGACAATGTAGTTCTTTTATCTTGTATTAATGTGGACATTGTCTTTCTATTTCGCTATTTAGATTGTGGAATGTGTGTTGGTGATGGGTAAGAGTTGAGTTATTTATTTTATTCCGCTGTACTCTATTGCTATCCAGGTACATATCAACCTATCGACTAGTGTTGGGTACATGTCCCACTGTGACGACGCCCTTTATACCGATGGGGATTGGTATAATCGTACCGGTATGAAGAGGGTCGTTACACAAATCCTCCCTCATCAGTGGGTAAGGCGAGGACAGGAGTAGTAGTCAGACACTTCTTCAAGTTATTGAAACTTTCCCCACATTCATTGGTCCACGCAAATGGATTTTCCTTCCGGGTCAGCTTGGTTAACGGTACTGCAATCTTTGAGAAATCCTTTATAAACCTTCGATAATATCCTGCTAATCCGAGAAATCTCCTGATCTCCGTGACGCTTGTCGGTCTTTCCCATTTCAGTACGGCCTCAACCTTTGATGGATTAACAGCGATACCATCTTTGGTTACCACATGCCCTAAAAAGGATACCTCCTCAAGCCAGAATTCACATTTACTTAACTTGGCATATAGTTTGTTCTCCCTTAAAATCAGCAATGAAATCCTCAAATGCTCCTCATGCTCTTCCTTTGTCTTGGAATAGATCAATATATCATCGATGAATACCACCACAAATTTATCAAGATATGGGCGATAAATGCTATTCATCAACTGCATGAAAACTGCAGGGGCATTTGTTAGTCCAAAAGGCATAACAATAAATTCATAATGCCCATACCTGCTTCGGAAGCCAGTCTTGTGAATGTCTTCTCCTTTGATCCTCAATTGATGATAACCGGATCAGAGATCTATTTTAGAGAAATATCTAGCTCCAGATAATTGATCAAACAACTCATCAATTCTCGGCAGAGGGTATTTGTTCTTGATGGTTAACTGATTGAATTGTCTGTAATCTATGCATAGCCTCACTGACCCATCTTTCTTCTTGACGAAGAGGACAGGTGCACCCCATGGCGATGTGCTTGGTCGGATGAAACCCTTCTCTAACAATTCCATCAATTGCACTTTTAATTCTTTCAGTTTTGCGGGGGACATTCTATATGGTGCCCTAGATACCGGTGCTGCTCCAGGGACCAATTCGATGGTAAAATCGACCTCTCGCTCAGGAGGAATTCCTGGCAAGTCTTCGGGGAAAACATCAGCGTATTCGCTGACGACATGGATGTCCTCAACTTTTACTTCTTTCTTGCGATGATCACAGCAACAAGAAAGGCCATACAACCTTTCCTCATCATCCTTTTGGCTTGTATTGCAGAGATAATTGACAATCTATTGTGGTTTCTATCCCCGGTGAACACTAGTTTTGGGTACTAGCTAAAAGTTATCCGACTTCTCTTGCAATTGATACTAGCCCCATGTTCAGACATCCAGTCTGCTCCGAGTATCACATCATACCCCGCCATGTCCATACATATTAAATTTGCTGGTAGGTTTTGGTTTCAATCAACACCTCACTGGATGGTATATGGTTTGTAAGATTGGTACCAGGACCAATCGGGGTTGACCCAACTATTCCAGATTTCATTGGGACGGGTTTCACAGGTAGGGTATCAACAAATGTTTGAGATATGAAGGAATGCGTAGCTCCCGTATCAAAGAGAACATATGCGGGTCCAGAAAGAATAGTAAGTGTACCTTCAACGATACCTCCTTCTTCAGCAGTTTCTGGTTCCTGGACAGCTTGCAGTCAGCCTTGCCTCTTCTGTCCATTCAAACGTTTGTCCTGAGGGGCTTGTTCTTTCAACATCGGGCAGTCCGAGATCCTATGGTCACGACTCCCACATCGTAGGCATCTCCCCTGCACTCTCCAGCATTCTTCAGACCGATGACCAGCTCTGTCGAAATGTTTGCACCTTTCTCCCGTTGTCAACACTATCTGCTTACCCAACTCCTTCGGCTTCTTATCCGCTGGTTCATTTACTCCGCCACTGGGCCTTTTCTTCCCAATAGTCGGCTGATACCTCCCAGCAGAAGACACTTACTCTCGTTTCACAGATTTTCCCTTAATCCTTTCGGCAGTCTCCATGGCATCATCCAATAACTGAGCCTTCTTAACCATTTCAGCATAAGTTTGAATGTCCATTGGTGCCAGTTGGGTGATGAACTAGGGCCTCAAGCCATTCAGAAAGCATTTCGCCTTCATCCTTTCTGTCCCAATTAAGTGAACAGCGTATCAGGACAGTCGAGAGAATTGGGCCTCATACTCAGCCACATTGAGTCCTCTCTGCATCAAAGCCGCAAATTCGACTGCTTTCCGTTCCTGGACCCTCTCAGAAAAGTACTTGGCGTTGAAACGCTCAATGAACTGAGCCCATGTTAGTTGTTGCCCATTTAGGGTTGCTTCTACCGACTCCCACCACGCCCAGGCATCCTTTTCCAACTGGAAAGTCACCAGAGCACCTTGTTCTGGTCTGTGCATTGCATAACCTTGAATATCCTTTCAATCTCCTTAACCCAGTGTTCAGCAACATCTGGGTTAGTACTCCCTTCAAACCTAGGCGGATCCATGTTCCGGAAATTCCGGTGGAGCTCACCGGCTCCGCGGTTACCTCCACCTTGGGTGGCTTCTAAGATAGCCTGAGTCAAGTTCTGTATGGTTCGTTGCATGTCCCTGGCCTAGGCACGTTCAACGGCCATTGAGGTAATAAGTACCTTCAAGATAATAATGTGAGTTAGTCATCTAAATATATCCCATGTGACTTTTACTCCCATGGCTCTACCCACGCTCACATTAGGTACGACAGATTTTGACTTGTGTGATCTAGTTCCATTCTATGTTCCTATTCCCTTGGACCTTAACGTTGAAGTTTAAGGCTCTGATACCAACTGTCACGCCCTGATATTTAGCAGTAGAATAAATACCGGGGGACGTGAACGATACAAACAGACGCATCACAGTTGAGTAACGCAGGGTAAAAATTACATATAACCACACATTTTAGATCATAATAAAATCATCAAAGGTACTCTTTATTCCATTTCAATCCACTAGTTACCACCTTACATAAGAATAACTCACTGAAAAGGGTTCATTATTCAAATAACAATGTTTCTCTAATACATCAACTACTCAAATTTCTATTCCTAAGCTGACAACTATTCATATGACAGGCGCTCGTCACTCTTGCCCAGTCCCATCTGACTCTACGGGTTCTTCATCACTACCTAAAAAAGGGAAGGATGATAGGGGTGAGCGAACAAGCTCAGTAGGATTTACATCTCAATAACGTGCCGGCACTAATATACATGATTAACATTTTAAATAGGCAGATATGCACATGAGTATGATGACAATGTATGCAATACTAACAGATTGAATAGCAAGGTAGAACGAATATCATATCAGATCAAATGTTGAGTTCCATATACAATGGACAGATAATTCAAGAATAAAATCATGTCAGAAGAGATTGGCCATATTCAAGCAGAGCTCATGTGTTCACAAGAACAAACGTATCATATCATGTCAAATCAAACTTATCATGTCAAACAGGAGGCACATTTTCACAATCTTGCATGTCACTGGGCTATGCCAAGCACCAAGAGTGCATACTCCCGCGGTTAACAAGTACGTTGGGGCGCTCCTCCCCATGACCGGATAGGGCCCCTATTGCACAGGCATTAGATCAAGTTTTGGACCGGAGTCCCACGTTGTGCCGAACAAACAGGTTCATATTATGGCCACAGAGTTCCAATAACAAGCTCGTAGTAAAAGGAACATGATCATTCATACACTCAAGGAATGACAAACAGCTCAAAAGAACAAGGCAGGATAACGATGTATCTTATGTTTCATAGTTCATTATTGTCTTGACATGAGGATGTTTCAAAAAAACAGATCATATGCAGAATATGTGCTTTCCTAACATGTATGCATATGAACAGATAATTAATTTATCACCAGAAAGCATGTGACAATTGAAACTCATATGCAAATCATGACATTAACACCACTAACAAGTCCATACTAACATGTATTTATCACCACATTCATATCATGTTCTTATATTATCATTTGACAATAAGTAAGATTACAAGATAATCCAATGAACATAAGGACAATCAAAATTATCCATTAGAATCATATTCATATCATTACCATTTTTCAATGGGTTGATTTATTTTAGGTCCATGCATACTATATAACATCATGCACATGCTTGTAGACATCATGGAATGATCAGACCCAAAATATGCAAAAATCTTGTAAGGTGGTGTCGACACTAGATCAAGTGGTGTCGACACCATGCTCCAAACACAAGACAAAATCATGGAAAACTGGTCAGGTAGTGTCGACACTAGTTCAGGTAGTGTCGACACAGTGCATCAAATACAAGGCAAAAAGGTCAAGTAGTGTCGACACTAGTTCAGGTGGTGTCGACACTAGAGACAGTTTCCAGAAAATCTTCTGGCAGATGTGGGACAGTGTGTCGACACTAGCACAGGTGGTGTCGACACTAGATCAGTTTTCCAGGAAATCTTCTGGGTCAACTGGGACAGTGTGTCGACAGTAGCTCAGGTAGTGTCGACACTAGAGACCTTCCCAAAACATCATCTGGGTAGTTTTAGGACAGTGTGTCGACACTAGCACAGGTGGTGTCAACACTAGTGGCCCTTCCAGAACAAAACACATGGTCAGCTGTAACCAGAAAATATGTATCATGCAGAGATTCCCTTTCACCTCTTATAACTCTCTAACTAATGACATTTAGACAAAACGTTCAACACGAAAGATGACTAGGACAACTAGTAGAAGAACTTTTATCTTGGGGGTTTGATCCCATTCGGTCTTGAATCCCTAGAAAGCTTGTGAAGAACAAAATCAAGTGTATACCCGAAATCGCAGTATCATGCAGAGACTCTCTTGTCATGCTCCTAACTCTCTAACAAAAGACTTTTGGATAAAACGTCCAACATAGAAGATGATCACGACTTCACTTGGAAGAACTTCGATGAAGAAAGTTTAGTCAAATTCGGTCTTGAATCGTCTGCATAATAAGAAGAACGAGAAAAGCCCTAATTGTGCGAGACTTCGGGAAAATCACGAATACTCAATGTATACTCCATGAAAACCAGTCAAACCAATTGCAAATGAACCTAGACTCAAAGAACTACATGATGGTTTTGGTTTTCTTTAATCTTGGCCCGAGAACACCTACATTTACGAAGATCTAAGACCAGTCGATATTCTGGATGCAACAGAAGATGCAGGGGATGAAGATCCGGGTTCCCAGCCTTTCTCCTGCTCCTCAGATGTTCTAGCCTGCCTCCAAACGACCCCAACTCGTTGTTAAACCTTCCCCAAGGGTTTGAGGATGAGTTCTTATAGATTTAGGTTGTAGTTAAGAGTCCTAACGAGACTAGGAAAGGGGCTGCGAATCTACTCCATGTTTTTCCCAGAATGTGGGACTCTTTCCTCCAAAGGAGGTAGTAGTGGTTTAGGAAACCTCCTCTTAGGGTTGGGTCCGGTTTTGGCTTACCATGCATGACTAATCACCCTTATTTTAACCCTAAATTACCCTTTCTAATTACGGCATAATTACCTACACGAATTTCTGGGTAATTCCCTTTCCCAGCTCATTTATATCCTTGGGCCAAATGTGTTCTATTGGCCCAATCTTGTTAATGGATCATTATTACATGGTGTTGGAAGTCTCTCCCATATGTTTAATTAATTTATCCTCCTTTATTTCTGAAAATTTTAAATTGCTAAATTTCCGGAGTGTTACATATCTCAATCCACATCCATCAGTTTAAAACTTGCGGAAAGCACTTAACATGGGATGAAACTATGCACTTAACTAAACATTGTTTGCAATACTTTTAAGATAACATTTTTCATTTAACAAGATAGAGCAGTAAGAAGAGTAAATCTCTAGTTGTGTGAATGGGTCATATCATTAACGAGCAATTAGAATAACTTTCATGTAGTTATAGATTTTTCAATGGGTTACATGCTTTTAAGCCATTAAACCAACCTCATGAAAGGACTAGAACCAAGACATGCAAATGATGGACTCAATACCATGTAAAATAGACCTCGGGTAGGTCTTGAATTACGCGTCCGACACAGTGGATGCACTTCATTATGGTGTGTACAGTCGATACACAGCGTACTGTGAAGAAGCTAAATCACATCCACCTATGTGGTCGTGTCTAACCTTCAATCGTTTAAAATAGAAATACAAAAATCAGCGAAACTCTTGGGCGGAAAAAGTGTCGGAATCGCGTCGGCCTTGGCTGTCGCATTTCAAGGGTCTTCTGACAGATCAAACGGCCCATAGTTTGAGGCACTGTACATGCCCCAAATCGTGTCGCCATGGGTGGACGCGTTTAAGAAGCCCTGTGAATCGCGTCGCCTGGACTAGACGTGATTCAACCTTCAACCCGAAACCCAAAAAATGCAAGAAACAAGTGCTCGAACCATGCAACGCTTACATCTTCTAAACTAGGGCTTTTAGGACAAAAGTGTCGACATGAAAGTTGTCGGGAACAGGGAATAGGAGAGAACTATGATTTTTAAATAATTTAAAATGGCCTCGGGATGCAAGAAAAATCCAGATGAACGTAAAAGTCCCTATCATACGCGACTTTGGCAAAACGCTTATAACTCAAGATGTACTCATTGGAATTCGATGAAACCACTTGGAAATGAAACTGGACTTGATGCTCTACACATTGGTATATGATTTGTTAATGTTTGGCTTAAGAAAACCTACCTTCTAGGTCAAAGAAGTTTCATTCTCCAAGCAGTCCTCGTTCAGAACACTTGTTAAGAACGCCTAATAAGCCCGGCCTACAGCATGAAAATTGGGTATTACAGTTGGGTTAGAAACTTGACTTGACCCACTTTCCAAGGGTATAAGTCTTGCATGATGTGGTTTAGGTTTGGCCTACCATTGGTCGACTCCTAGTTGACTATTTGCACAGGTCGAAGCAGACGCAATGGGGAAGAAGAAGGGCTTGGTGTGCTCGATCGCCTGCTCCCCAGCCGCCAAGAATTCCTCCACATGACCCCAACAAGATGTAATACTCATTCCCTAGGGTTTTGTGTAGAGTATTTATGCATCTATGGCTTTTGGAAGTCATATTGCAACAAGGAAGGAAGAGTTGCGGTTTTAGCATGCCCCCGTCCATGTTTCGAAGATCTCTTCCCCCATTGGAGTGTCTTGGCCATCAACCAACCTCCAAGGATGGCAAGGCATGAATTTGGGTTGCCAAGAGAGCATTATTGCATCCAATTTTTACCCTAATTACCTCCTTCCATTTTCAGCTCAATTAGGGTTGCGAATTTATGGGTATTTTTCATGCTCCATTTGAGTTTTGGAGCAAAAGTGATCCATTGGCCCAATATCAATAATGGGTCATCAATATATAATGTTGGAGGTCTCCCCCACATTTTTATTTAATTTATGGTCATGTCGTATTCCTGTGTTAACGATTTCCCGACTTAGTTTCCTAATTTGGATAATCCATCACATTGTGACGTACACTTGGTCAATCAGATTTTTTTGTTGCACGAATTTCTTCGTGGAACCCTTAGGAATAATGTTTATTTTCATGGAATTTTCCGATGTGTTCTTGCATGTACGATAGTGGTACGTATGTTTTAAATACTCCGATATTATGGAAATTATTTATTCCCATTTATTTAATATTTTAAATCACTAAATTTTTCCGGTGTGCTTTATAACCCCTCCGTGAATGTTTGATCACACGATCATTACTACCTAGGTTGTACGATATGCTGACAACATCTCCCACACCTCTCCGATATACCACAAAAATTTATTGATTAAGATATTTTCATAAACACTTACAAGTAAGTGTTAAGATAATAATAATAATAATCAATAATAATATACTATAGAGGACTGAGGAGATGCAACCAAAATTTTCAACAATAGTATAAAGACATAGAAAATGACCACTTAAGTGTGATCAAACATTTACGAACTGTCTAAATGAGACAATCCAAGACTTTGAGTTAGATATGTAAGTTTGTATTGCTTCTTATCAAAACAACGAGAACAAACACATCTAACCCTAACTCTTAAATGGCTAAATTCATTAACATGGGCTTAACACGTTCTCCTGAGGTGCGTGTGGTGTTAGGTTGCACCCATGCACCTTCAACTTACATATAATAAGTACTTAAATAAAATCAAATAATTAAATAAACATACACATTGATATACATGCAGAACATGAAAATTGAACAACATATAATTTAAAAACATGCAACTAAAGATTTGTGTGTGAGTGAGAGAGAGAGATAAACAAGTATACATAAACAACTAAAAGGCAGGGCATTCATTATGTAAACATATAGATATATAGATATATGTGTGCTTAATATAGATAAATATCTAATTATATATATATATAACATATATATGTAGAAATATATATTAAAGGGACGGTGGCTGGGTGGGGAGGGGGGTTGACTAGGGGGGGAGGGGGGAGGGGGTGGCAGGGGGGAGGGGCAGTGGATGGCTACGGCTAGGGGGAGGGTGGTGTAGACACGCTAAAAATGACACCATCGCGGGAAAATTTCGAAGTACGCCATAATGCCACAATTGGCTCTCCTTTTGCCTTGCGAGAGTGTTCTTTCCAAATTTTTAGGGTCTCCCCCAATTCTCTCCCCCCCCCCCCCCCCCCATTTTCTGGTGCTTCCCCTACCTTTGTGTTGCCTGTTGAAAATTTGAACAATAACTGCAAATCGCGACGATTTAGGTGGTCGCATTTTACTTCGGCTAATGGACATGTTTTAGGCATCGGGTCAAGTCGTCGCGATTATGCACCAATCGATTGATCCTTATCAATTGCCTTTAACGCGTGAGGTCATGCAGTCCCAATTATGTATCGATTGATGACCAAACATCGATTTCCAGAGCCCATAATCGATTATTTTTAAATGCATCGTACCCCTCCGTTGTGGTTCAGATCGATTGTTGATCCGATAATTGATTGGGCTGCATCTATTATTCATAAACACATCTGTTATGTACGTCACAATTTTGAGCTTCTATATTTCTAACAATTTCCTTATTTCATTTTTGGAAATACTTATTGCCTTTTTCTAAAATGCATCAGGCAACTCTATCGCGATTATAATTTCTATATTTTACATTTGGCAAGTTTCCATAAACAAAATTTGGAAATTCATAGACGTGTCATATCATTCCATCATGATTAAGGGTCAGAATCCGACTATAATTGAAATTCCTTTAACGTGACCATTTGTCTCATCGCGATTAAATGTTAAAGGTGACCACTGTGTTCGTCGCGATTCACAATTATTGTCCACATTGGAATTCAAGCATCTCCCCTATAAATACAACCCATGGGCCGACGTTCTGAGGTGAAGAACTTCGAGTTTAGTGAGTTTCGAGAGGTTGTTTCAAGGCGAAGCGCTACCGGTCCGCTGCCTTTAGTACATCGATGCCACCTTCTCCAACTCCACAGCTGAACCAATAGCAGAAGCAGCTCCCCTGGGCTCTCTTCCTCTACATCTTCTTCATCAAGCTCCAACAGCTACCTGCGCCAACTCAATTGGAGAAGCACCTTCCTTCTCTTTCTATTATTTCTTTGTTTGTTCTTTCAATCATATCCTCCTCATGCTCCCACCGTGAGCAGCACCACATGCACATGAACCTATCTTCTCCACCAAGCCCCAACGTGGTTATCCATACCTTTCTCTTGTTTTCTTTTTTATCACACTCCAATCAACACACATATTTTCATGCATGCATACACACATACACCTAATTTTCTAGGGATTTAAAAGCCACCAAAAGGTGAGATCTTCTCCATGTTATTCATCTTATTTCAATTATTTAAGAGTTGATACTGCACTTCACTTGGCTAATCCTATTATTTTATTGTGTTTATTGCAAGGGTAATCAATTGAAAGTGCCTTCTACCACGGCCGGTCGTGCTCGTAGAAGAAGAAGTGGATCCAACGGCGATCACTCTTTATTTGCATTTACTGCACCTCCTTCAACACCCTCATGTTTCTGGCGATCACGAACACACCCAAGGAGTTGTGCTCCATCCTTCCTTTCTTTATACTTTCTTCATATTTTCCTTGTAGCGCTTTTTGTAGTTCGAAAGATCAAAGAAGGGACATCTACAAATTGGCGATCACGGTGGGACTTCTTTCTGCCTTTTCTTTGATTACCCACTCCATCATGCCCCACGTGGCACCCTTCCCTTGGCACCCTTGCATGCCCCTCCTTCTTTTCCTCCCCTCTCTTCTTCCAAGTGATTAGCCAATTTAGATCCCAAAGAAAATTTGAGAAAATAAAAAAAGTGATGATGAGTTGATCCATGTTCATGTGAGTTTGTGTATTTTGTTTGTTTATTTTAATACCCTAAAAAGCATGTATGTGTGTTGATCATCTTGTACATACATCTCTATTTTTTGTGTTTTTTTAAGTTCTCGAGTTGCCTTATGAATCGCGATCGACACAGTGGTCGCGATTCATAGTTGTGTACACGAACAGATAACCAGTCACATTTCTCCTTGTTCTGTGATGGTCTGAGCCATCATGTTTCCATCTGCAGTCCATCCAGAGGGACCGGACGTGGCTCTGACAGCCTTCTAAGGCTCTCAGATCCGTGACCAGGTGACTGGATGTGATTCAGTCTTTGTGATGTCTGTGTTCATTGCAATTCATATTAAAGATAGAGCTTGGCCTTAACTATCCAGTACATTTGTATTTTATAACTGTTTCATACAGGGCATTCAACATTTGGTCGGGGGACCTCCTTCCCTCATATCCTAGGCTCCACACACCTTCTTGGTAAGGACGACCTCTCCTTTGGGCATACCGTCTCATTGGACTAGGGGACCTTTACCAAGACCTCCATAAGTCTTCGTACCCCGTGGATTCCGTCATGGTGGACCGAGCAAGTTGTACCTTCCATTGACCCGGATTAAACATCCCACTATATGGTGAGAGGTGATCTTAATTGTACCTCGAAGTATCCAAATTCTATCCAACTAAGATCTCACCTGGAGTGACACATCCTTCAAATCCATCTTAATTACTTGTGAAACTCCTAAAAAACAAGTGTTAAGCATCACAACTTGTTCAAACCATATTTGATTGAGTCATATTCTTGTTCAACTTGTTTGCTTGTTTGCCATTTTTTTTTTTTTTGGCAAAAGAGAAAGGGCACAAGGAAGACAAACAAGCTAAGTGCACTATCTCCCAGCAGGAGATAACGTTCATACTCCCCTGGATGTTTCCTTTACCTAAAATTATATATAAATCAAGCAACTAGATACAAGAAAATGTCGGGGCATACCCCTGATAGCTCAAATGACCTAAACTAGCCTAATGGAAGGAAGACCAATTTTATCAAACAAAACCGGGCCAATGCACACAGATGGGAGACATGAATGGCTATGGAACACTAAACTACCACCTCTGCCACAAGCGTACGAAGCAAGGGCGTCTGCCACCCTGTTGGTCTCCCGGTAGACATGAACCAGCTTAATGTCAGTCTTGCTAAAAAAGGACCAGACAATTCTCCACCACCAAGTACACTTCCACGATGGGCACACTTTGGAGTTGATAGAGTGTACCAACGCAAAAGAATCCAAGTGAACAATAGAGATGGGGAGACCATGGTAGTCTTCCAATCTTAAACCATCACAAAGAGCACGAACCTCAGCAAGCATGCTATTGCCTTGGCCATAGTAGAAAGCGAAGCCAAGAAGAATATCACCATTTATATCCCAAATACAACCACCACCGCCACAAGGGCCGGGATTGCCTTTACAGGCACCATCCACATTCGGACTAAAACCATACTGGGGAGGTATTCACCTTATGAGCTTTGGCACCTTTAGTTTGACAGAGGGTTTGAAACCAAAGTGCTGAAGAATTTTGAGTTGATTTAATGTGCTTTCCTTCTTAAAGAGCATCCCTTAGACAGCCACATTATTTTCATATCGGATGTCAAAAATAATACTATTCAAGGATTTGCTTCTTGAATCAAAATGCTTAGCACATCTGAATTTCCATATTTCCCACAACAGTAAAAGGACAACATAAATGGCAATAAAACCAGAGGCGGACTGGCAGTTAGACATAGAGATAATATTCCATAAGGTAGTGGTGATATGTCGATGACCCAGGACCTTATCATGAAGAAGTGGACTCACCCAGCACCATAGTGAAGTCGCCAACTCCCCTGTAAGGAAAAGGTGATCAAGGTCTTCAACCGATGGATTCTTGCAACAGGAGCAATAGGAAGCTAATTAGATGCCACAATCAGAAAGACGGTCATGAATGGGCACAACACGATGCAAAATCCTCCAACCAAAAATAGAAACCCTGGGATTAAAAGCATGATGCCAAGGGGGGTGGACACCATGTGGCCTAATAAGCCTGGAAGGCAGAGCTGGAAGAGAAGATGCCATTAGCGTTATTCGTCCAAACACAGATGTCTAGGGTATTAGACAAGTTAATATTCTCCATCACAAGGTGAATAGTAGCATGACTCCTGAGAGGATGATCATCTCGGTCAGCAACGTCCTTGACAAAAAAATGGGGTTGTTGAGAAAGAGTGGGAAGTAAGGAAATAAGCGGAGCACTACCGACCCACTTGTGTCTCAGAATATCAATATCCTTTCCATCCCTAAGAACGCATCTACTATTCTACAGGATAAGGTTTTTGGCCGTAGTATAAACTTCTTTAGAAATACCAGAAGGAAATGCTTTAGTGACTTCAAAAAAAGGAGATGAGAGAAATCTGCTTCTGGCGTATCTAGACCACAGTGACTGACCATTAATAGCATTCCAAATAATCTTAGCCATGAGAGAGACTTGAACATGCCACATGCTTTTGACTCCCAAACCACCTTCCTACTTCGGGCGTTGAATGCTTTCCCAAGAAATCCAATGCCTACACCTTTGACCATCCGCCCCATTCTAGAAGAAAGAGGTACAGGACCGCTTAATGTAGTGGAGGATAGACTTGGGCAAACAAGATGCAAAAGCAACGTACATTGGAATGGAATAAAGGACGGAGTTGATCAAAATCACCCGCCCAGCTTGAGATAGCATTTTAGACTTCCAAGAGGCCAGAGAAATATTAACTTTATCCAGGAAATACTTGTAATGGGAGAATAATGTACGTCCGGCAGTAAGGGGAACACCCAGATAGGATAAAGCACCTTCATGTCTTCTAAAACCAGTCAGAGCTTTAATACAAAGAACTTTGGTTGCAGAGGTCTTTTGAGAGATAACAAAACAGCTTTTAGATGCATTAATTTTCTGCCTAGAGGAGTTCTCATAAACTTTCAAAAACTTCAGAAGCTTCCTGATATTATTGGTCTGGCCATTGAGAAAGATAAGAGTGTCATCAGCATAAAGGAGATGCGAAATAGGAACACATTCTCGGGGACCCCTGAAAGGGATAAGAGCTCCGGTAGAGAAGAGCATGTGCAGGCCCCTACTAAGAGCCTCCTCCATGATAATAAAGAGAGCTGGGGCCAAAGGGTCCCCTTGTCTTAGACCCCTGGTAGATTTAAAGTATCACACCTGCTGCCCATTGAAAAGAGTTCAGAACCAACAATTACTAATCAGCATACCCACATAAGACACAAAACGAAAAGAGAAACCAAATCTCCGAAGCACCGCAAAGCGAAAGTTCCACTCCACCCTGTCATAAGCCTTCATCATATCTAGCTTAAAGATAACATTATTCCCACGGACCTTTCTGTAGGTATCCTTCATCATGTGTCTAGAGATGGACACATTCTCAATAATAGAACGTCCTTTGACAAAAGCCCCTTGCTCCTTAGAAATAATGATAGACAGTAAAGGTTTCAAGTGGTCACTGAAGATCGTAGAAAAAAATTTGTAACAAAAATTACAAAGGCTGATCGGCCTGAAGTCGCCAAAAGTCTGTGGATCTTTAATTTTTGGAATCAAGGCAATAATGGAAGAGGTATCCCCACGAGGTAAAGGATAGCCCTTGAAAAAGTCTTGCACCACGGTTACAACATCCTCGCCAACAATATCCCAACAAATAGAATAAAATGACCCCGGGAAGCCATCAGGTCTAGGAGCTCCCTTCCCATTCATGGCCTTGACCGCGGCTTTAACCTCATCACTGCCAGGGATTACACATAAGGAGGAGTTTTGCTCTTCGAATATAAGAGGTGGGATTAACTGGAGGAGATCTGCACTTACAAAGGTTTGCTCAGTTGTCAATAAACCTTCAAAGAAAGAGGATGTAGCCTCCTTCAGTTTAGCCTACTCCTCACACCATTGATCAGATCCATCTATTTTTAGTCTATGGATGTAACGACCCGACCTCCCGGACCCCGCCAGGGACCCCGAAGGTCGCGCCGCCACCCACGGATCCGAAGACTCGGAAGGGTTAGAATTTAGTCCAGTGAGATAAGCAATGAATTCAAATAACTATAACAAGAAAGTTCGTACATTAATAAGGAAATTATGTACAACATATCCCAAATAAAAATACAAGTACAGAAAGAAAGGTGCAGTCCTTAAGGGGCATACCCGAGGACTTGCAAAAAGGCAACTCTCAACTCACTCCTGAATAAGCGCTCACGCTCACAACTCACACTGCTGGCAACGCACGGCGCAACAAACCGGCACCACAACCGTCCGGCAACGAACTCTTGTGATAGCGAGTTCCTACCTGAAGAAAGTAGGGGGGTGAGCCTCGCGAACCAGGCTCAGTAGGGATAACCAGTCCCTTACCAGCCAGAGCAGTAGGAACTCCAACAAAAGCAGAAGCAAACTACTCTAGAAAGCAGTAAAGCGAGAAACACCTACTACAGAGTAATAAAAAGCAGTGGAAAAGGGGTAACGCCACGACCAACAACCAGGTCGGGCAAAACATGACTCCCGCTGAAACAGCGGAGTCAACACAATGCGGAAGCAATGCTCGACACACACCCGCCGAAACAAGAAGCTCATGGAACACTGGAGCAACCACGTGAGACCAGAGTCTCACGACACAAGCACCAACATCCCAATCCCCGACGAGGTCAGGAAGGAACAACCAGGTGTCACCCCGAGAGACACTGAGCAACCAAGTAAGAAGGAACGTCTCACCACAAACACGGACACCGCAAACCTCCACAAGGTCGAGGGCCCACAAGTAGAACCACCCTGGACCCCGGACACGCCACGAGGTCAGGGAACTATGCATGTCGATGCCACTACGGACGGCACCAAGGAATGGTTACAGAGACAGCGGTTGGGTGCCTGCACAAGGCACCCCGAGAGAACACGCAACGCGGAAACCGCCATAAGCACATGCCAACAAGGCATGACCGACAACGCCCTCGATAGCTAGGCATGGCTAGGCTACAACCACCATGCAGGTTAGGGCAACGAAACCCACTTGGAAACAAGGTGAGAAACACCATCACAACAAGAGCAACCAAGCCACCGCCACTGGCAGCTATGAGGAGGACACACCGTCCACACCTCCAGCTCGCCAGCTGCTGACTCCTGCCTACAACCTCCCCAGTAGAGTGAGCAAGTGAGCCACTACAGAGAACACACAACACAAGCACCACCGCAGCCCGTCCAAGCTGCGGCCCCACGCCTGACACCATGACGTGGCTCCAGAACCAACACCGAGAAAGGCAGTGAGAACGGACTAGCTGATCCACACCGAAAATAACGCCTCAACCACCTTGGCGACACAGACTCAGCTAAGGGAGCTCCACAAGCAACTCTACGCCACTGCCCACCACCGTTTCCCCCTCAGCTCTAGAGTTCGCCAACACGGCTGCCAACTCGAGCATGCTCGTAGCCCGGAGAAATCCCTCAACAGGCTCCCGAGGATGTGGGTCCCAGAAAAATGGAGACAACCTTTGAACGGGACAAGCCCTCAAGTTCCAAGCACCGAACGAAAGAGAACAGGCGGAGCAACCACCAAAAGCAACGGCACAGCTGACTTGTAACCAAGACAAGTCAGCCGGCACAGGCACCCACGACACACCTCCTAGAGACCCCCAGGAGGGCCATCGGCCAACGAAGGCACAAACCACCAAAAGAAACCCGGAAACCAGAAAATGACCACAAGGGCGTCGCCTTCTGAACAAGAAGGCGACGACCAACCTGTCGCCACTAGGTTGCGACGACCAGGGTGCCGCCTTCTGACCCGAACGGGACATATCGACCCATCGCGTTCAGCATCAGAAGGCCGAACCCCAAAGCAGGTGAACAGACCCGCAGCCAACAAAAACCAAAGAAGAAGGCGAAGAAAACCCAGTCGCGACCCGGAGGCAGAACGCGACATGGATCCTGTCGCAACCAGAAAGCGACACACCGGGTGTTGCCTTCAGATTCAGAATGCGACATATTGAACCGTCACGTTCCTCATCTGAAGGCAGGGCCCTTGGGGCAGAACCACCCCAAGTCCCACACCCCAAAGGGCCACAAGGCCATGGCCCACACAGGAGAACTGGCCTCGTGCCAAGTTGGAGAGACCTCCGTCTAACCAACTTGGACATGAGCCATCCTCTGCCACGATCGGAACCTGAAAACTGAAGAGTAGAGGGGAACGCGACGGCCAACCTATCGCCACCAGAACGCGATAGGTTGCACGTCACCTTCTATCTGGTGTCGCGACAGCTAACCTGTCGCGACCTCAAACAGAAGCCTGAACTGAGCATTAGGGCCATCCTATGGTCCCATAACCTACACCACCACCTCCAAACAAGAGAGGGAGGGGAGCACACATCGAAAGCAACTAAAAGAGGGCTCGAGGGGCAACAATGCCACCTCTCCTCACCCACAAACCACAAGAACTAAGTTAAACACGAGGAAGGAGCACCACCGGCAAGTTTTCTCCCATGCAAAAACCACAACAAACCTCGTGCACAGAGAGGATAGCTCAAAACCAAGCCCCATCCACACTAACAAGTAAGAGAGTAGGGAAATCCCTACAGGCAATGACGACCTGAACCCAAAAAGGGCCTTTACGAAGGCTCGGCCACCTCCTCCTAGCTCCACGACGCCGCTCCACTGCTCCGCCACGAGCTCGCCGGCGCCTCCATGCTCCAAGATGCCTGAGAAGGAGGGAGGGAGCTCCCCCACCTCGGAGAGGAGAGGAAGGAGAATAAAGGGAAGAAGAAGAAAGAAAGAAGGGTCTACTTCCTTAAGGCCTCAGAACTGAAGTCGCGACAATATAGACGTCGCATTCTCAACCAGAACGCGACAGGCTTCTTGTCGCCTTCTCAAAAGTTCCGCTAGGTCTTCTGACAGACAAACAGCCTCCAGACCACGTGTCACACATGCAGGTGTCTCAGGTGAACACGACAACTGGCACATCGCCTTCATACACACGTTGCGGACACGTGACACACCAGCCAACAGACAATGGGAACCAGACACGAGGGTCGTTGCCTTCTAAACCAGAAGGCGACACAGAGCACATCGCGTTCAGAACGCGACAACCCGATCCGTCGCGATTCTGAGAACAACACCAAGGAAGCCAAAACCCGGTATGTTACAATGGATGTAATTCCTCCTTATGTTATTCTTAACTACTGCCTGGTAGAAGCCAGTATTCCTGTCACCATTCTGTATCCACTCCATCCTTGCTTTTTGACACCACAGTTTTTCCTCAGTAAGAAAAGCTCGTCGTAGTTGTGCATGGGTTAGTGCGCATCGCCGTAGTTGTATCCACTCCATCCTTGCTTGTTTGCCTTATTAAAATGGACTCATATCATCATGTTAAATTCAATTATGTAGACTATAAGGGTAGCTTAGATGGCTAGTCCTTTCAATCTTATGAATCACCATCTCTTCAATCCCATGTCCGTCCATCTCACCATCATGAGGGACAAACATCAACATCTTATGGTTATGTACGCACGATGCGCACTAACCAATCTTATACTCCCTAACAAGTAACTCTTATTAAAACCCAAAGAGAGCCTTCTCCCCACCATGATTCCAATGTACAAACTGTCCTAAATGCAATAGATCAGCTCACCCCTCAACAACTTCATCTCATACAATCTTTGGTTGAGGGTGTGACTCCTCCTCCGTCTCCTCCTAGGCACCTGTCTTTGTATATTCCGACGAATTTGCCACCACCTCTTGTACATCCTTCACCACGGCCCCCTGGCCATTTCAGCTCCCGCGCTCCGGTCCATATGGACCAATCCCTGGGAAGGCCCACCTATTCATGGCCTCCTTCATGTATATCCTCATATGCCCAACTGCAAACACCACTTCAAAATGATCTTCACCGTAAATTGAACATAGAGAAAGAAATCAACAAGCTCTCCAACTCCACGGGTGACCCCGTTGCCGCCATGCCGGCTCTCCCTAAAGCCCGTATACATCCCTCGGAGATGCCATTGTACCGATTGTACAATGGCACGGGTAATCCCTACATTCATGTCAAAGAATTCCTCTATGAGTCTGCTCATTGGCAACGAGATCCCATAACCATGGCATATCTATTTAGAAAATCTCTGAACAGCCCTGCACTTGAATGGTTCTACTCCATAAAACCAAGAGAGGCAGAGGACTTCTACATTTTACATAAAAAGTTCCTTCAAAGGTACAAAGACCGTGTCAGCCCATCTCTCTCCATCACGGATCTCGCATTCTAGAAGATGAGGCATGACGAGGAATTTGTCCCATTTGTCGACCGTTGGAGGTCCATGGCCTCAAGATTGCAACAAGTGCTCTCAGAGTCAGAGCAAGTCAAGATTATCATTTCAAACTCTACTTCGAAGTTTAGGCACATCCTAGCCATGAACAAGATCAATACAATGGAAGAACTCTATTAGTGGGGACGTTACATTTAGACTCATCTAATGGACTCCTCGATCATAGATTTATTCAAGAATGGTCCGAGGTACGATAGATCAGTGGATGTTATCCACCATCCACCTCACCAAACATCCACTACATATACACCTCCATATACATCCCCATACGCCAACATGCCTCCACCCAGGCGTCCATTGGTCCATCCTCCTGAGATGCAAAAACCTCCAACTGGGCCATACAATGCCCCTGCAACTAAAGAAGTTCTTGTGACATATGTTGCACCTACTCCGGCACTTATTCACATACCCATTCCTCCACTAAAACAACAACCTCCACTACAACAACAACCTCCACCTCCACCACAGCCAATTGCTCAAGCTAAAGTTGTCAATAACCAACCCCTCCATGAAACTACCTGGTGTTACGAGGATGAACCTTCCGAGGTCATATTCATACACCATTTACGAAGCCCTCCAACACTACCATCCATTATCACCAAACCATCCATCATTAAGCATCCACCAATCATTAAACCTATCAATACATCTTCCATTATGCCAACACCATTAGTAACCGAACCTAAGCAAGTGCTCCCTTCCATATCCATTATACCTCCATCAGCCATACGACCCTCCACTATACCCACCACATCCACCCTCATCCAACGGAGTGGGTGCAAACAATCAGCGAGCAACAGGCAGAGTCAGCGGAAGGAAGACCCAGGACTGGGCATGCTTTCCAAAATTAACGAATATATCCCATGCATGCCGGTCATTGTCAATATACCGGGCACATTCACTGAGAGGAAGCCCTCTCCTCCATTCTTGGCCGTCAAAAGGCCCCCTAATATTATGCCAATTATCCCCGTCCAGAACTCCCCATTATTTCCATCGACTATATTCCAAGGGAGTTGCCACTGTTGCTTGAAACTTCGACTGAAGTCAACAATCATCAAGTATCCAATGAGAGCCAATCAATTCATGTGAGAAGAAGAGCAAGAAATTGTGCCAGCTGGGCAAAATACATGAGGAAGTACATGAGGGTTAAGATTTAAACCATTACAATCCTCTTTTGTGTTCATCAGCACCTTCCTGTGGGTTCTTCATATTCCCTCCCCACGGGAGGCATTTTATTTCAATCTTTTCTATGATCCATTCTCATGTACTAGGCATCACACCCATGTTTGTAATCCATATTCTCCGCTTCGTGCCCCTTGTGGCACATCATCATGTTCATGCCACTCTCCCCTTCGTGCCCCATATGGCACACCCCATTGTTTCCACCATCCTTACCGTGCCCTTCGTGGCACATCTCCTCCTCGTGCAACATCTCTTTGTTGTGCCCCATGCGACATGTCTCCTTCCTGTGCCCCATGTGGCACGTCTCCCTCCTGTGCCCCTTGCAGCACAACTCCATCTCGTGCCCCATGCTGCACACCCTCCTTTTGAGCCCCTCATAGCCTAGTTTTAACTTTCTCTCCTCCGAATCCTCTAGATCCTTTTCTTTTTATCGGGTCTCGTGCCACTCTTCTTTCACTTCCTCCGGAACCCTCGGAGTCTCCAAATTCTCCCCATCCTTCTCACCTTTCCACACATGATCAGGGCATCCGCTCTTTCTCCCACTGCTTTTGGGGTTTTAGTCCCCATGTATCTTTTTAATTTTCGTGTAATTCTGTACATTCTTTAAATCCTCCGAGTCTCACCCCAACGTAGGGCATTCATCCTCTCTTACCCTCTAAATTCTTATTTTGAAAGCTATTATATTGCTTATCAGTGTCAAAAATCCATAAAAAGTTTAATATTCAATGTTGTCATGCTACTTCAGCACTCCCGTTAGGCAAACCCCGCACTAGGAGTCCCAAGTTTCCTCCCTTTTCATTGAAGTTGCCCTTGGCATGGGCACCTTCACACACTTCACATCACCCTAAGCCAATTACTTTGGAAGACACTGTCACTATCACATCACGAAAGTCTGTTTCTTTTTTCATTCGACCGAAATATGGGAAGTAGAGGTAGTCTGGGCAAGGCAACCAACCTGAAGCACTCTCTGATGAGAGGATGTCTCAAAAAGGGCAATCAATCAAATGACCAATAAACATCAAAGTACAATGCATGACAAGAGTGGAAAAGTCCTCGCAAGTTTCAAAATGAACCTGGTCGTATGCATGCACATCAAAATCAATCAATCAATATAGCAGGGCATGGCCGCGGGCTTCAAAATCAACCCAGTCGTACGCATGTCCCTACAAACAAATGGTGTAACGCCCAAGAAATTTATGGATTTAAAAGTTTTAGGAAAATAACAAATAAATGAGATTGTTAAATAAATAAATAAATGTCAGTGTTAAACTCTCAAGAAGTGGGATCAACTATTTAAACTTGTTAGGACCAACACAACTCTTATTGGGCCAAAGAACAAAACCCAATAATAATAAAACCCAAAATTCGCAACCATAATTATGCAGAAAATAGGAAAAGGCAAATTAGGGCTAAAACAAAGGTAATTAGCCATACAAAGCAATCAAAATCGTACCCAACCATGAGAGGGTGTTTCCTAATGGCATTGCTACTCCAATTGGGAGGAGAATCCCCAATACATGGAAGGTACGGGGGAAGTTTACCATTGTGTTGGGGTCGTGTGGAGGCGAGCTAGAGCATCAGGAGAGGAGGAGAATGGCCAGGAGGACACCATCTTCTCTAACCTTTCTCTCCAACGACCTAAGTAGAAGACCCTCTTAGATCCACTCCAAGGTAGGTGATCTCGGGCTAGAACTAAACAAGGTTCATACCATCTGAAAGAGCATCGAGTCTAGTTTCTTTTGCATCTATTTTTCCCAATTTCCATCAAGCATGTTAGTCGTGTTAAGCGTTTTCCATAAGTAGTGCAAGTTTAGGGCTTTTCATGTTTATGCTATGATTTACGCAAATCGAGGTCATTTTGGGTCAAACTAAAATCATGATTCTCTTCTATTTGATGTCCTCGACACTTTTCATGTTTAGAGTTTTGTCTAGAGATCGCTAGATTTCAAGTTATAAGTCTATCATGAAGCGTTGTATCTGTTTTCTGCATTTTTGGGCAAGATCCAAGAATGCGACGTATCCAGACGTCGAGATTTTGTTTGCATGAACGCGACGTATAGGTATGTCACAATTCAAGTATAGGTGACCGAGTTATCCGTCGCATTTTCAGGTCTGACCAGTCAACCCTAAGACATCAAACTGTGTGTCACGTGGGTTTATGGACCCGTCTTGAACATGCCGTCGCGATTTGGCAGTTTTCCCGCTCTCCGGTTTTGTACAATTTTTATATTCAAAATTTGAAGTCAATCCTTGAACGTGACGTATCAAATCATCGCGACATATCGGTATGTCGTGTTATGAACGCGACAGACATGACCGTCGTGATTTTGGTTGGTAATCCATCTTGCAATTGATTCCGTCCGAAATACGACAGGAAGGTCCGTCGCGATCTTGGTTAGGTAATCGATCTGGTAATCAATTCATGTCTGAAAGGCGACCATCTATCCTGTTGTGATTTAAATGTGACAGGAAGGTCCGACATGATTCTGTACCTTTATACAAAGTCATGCTCAACTATGTACGGTTCTTTGAAAAGCGACGTCTGAACCCGTCGCGATTCACAGGCCGACCTGAGACTATTCGTTTTGGTTAGTCAGTCAAATGTGTGTATGTCTTGGTCTGTGATCATGTTACTTAGTTGTGCATTGGCCTAAAAGTGACCAACCCATTTGAAAACTATAATGACATGAATATGATCCTAATGCACAATATAAAGTGATTGATCTTACGTTCATTTGATTATCATTTTGTGATCTAGCTTGATATGAAATATGTCATAATATAAGTTGTGTTATGAATCTGCGAAGGATACGTGTTAGAATGGACTTACTTAGTTTAAAGCTATCCTATTATGTTACTTACTTGTTGCATGTGGACTTTCCTTATTTACGTGCTTTCCAAGGTTTTCCATATTTTGCTCATCAATTGCACTCATGATTAGGAAAGTTTCGTGTCACGACACTTACATGTTTGCATGATTAGGCATACCCTTCTTGGGGAATTGCAAACTCTCGGCCGGTCATTCCGTATCGGTAGACTAGCGGCCTTTTCCCTAAGACCATTGTAAGTCTCCGTACTCTGTGGATTCCCTCATAGAGACTGAGCTGGTTGTACCATGAAGTACCTTGGAGATAGAGAGCACTTGTACCGTGTACGATGTATCATTAGCCATCCTCTTGTCAAGACACTAAAGATTATGAAACATAAGATGCGCCGTTATGTTGTCCAAATAATCTCTTGAGCTATTGTCATACCTTGAACTCTATGAATGATCATGTCATTATTATTGGAAATCTGTGGCCATAATATGTATATGTTTGATCGGCACAACGTGGGACTTCGGTCCATTTGACTAATGCCTGTGCAATAAGGGCCATGTTTGGTCCTAGGGAGGAGCGCCCCATTGTACTTATTAACCACGGGAGTATGGACTTGTGGTGCTTGGCATGGCACTGGTATGTGTGCAAGATTTGTGTGAATGTGCCTGCATTTGATATGATACATTTGATCATGTGAATATGTGATATCTGTGTGAATATGGCCAATCCTTGTGATACGATATTATTCTTGAATTACCTGTCCAACGCATATGAAGGTCAGTATTTGCTTCATTATGATATCTATTCTATTCATCCATTTGACTTGTTAGAAATGCATGAATATATAGTCATCATGCCTTTGTTAAGATCCTTCTTATTTAATATGCTAATCAAGTATATCAGTGCCCACACATTGAGATGTAAATCCTACTGGGCTAGTTTGCTCACCCTATCATCCTATGCATTTTAGGTAGTGATGAGGATTTCGTGGACACTGATGGGGCAGGGCATGAGTGAAGAGCACCCGTCATATGTGAAGCTGGAATACTAGGAATAGATGTTTGAGTAGTATATGTAATGATGATACATTTTCATGGAGATTATATTGTAATTTGAATAATGGGCCCTATGTTTGGCTTTGACAGTTATGGATGTAGTATGGTGTTATTATTTGAATTTAAATGAAGTTTACTTTATGTTGATGTCACATCCAAATTATTTGCTCTATTTATGATCCGAATATAACTGCGCATTCCGAAATTCCCCGTCGGGGCGTGACAAATGGTCCAATCAATCAAATCAAAAACCTTTAATACTTAATGAGACTGAATCTCCTACAGTTGTGCCAAGTAAGGAAGTCAAACCAAGCTCCTCAAAACCCATATCAAGCTTACCTCAAAATTGTCTTCCCTACTCCCTTCTCCCTACCAGACCTAGTCGCCTTTTTAGGTATGGCTTTGGTAGTGACATAGTTAACCAACAGCAGTTAGCTTTTGGGCACCACCTTAAATGCACACCTTACTATGGGCATTCTTTAATGAAAGGGGAGGGAGCGAGGACCCCTCGCCAGTCAGTTGTCATAACCCTAGTACTACCATGGCATGGCAATGTTTTCAAAATCCCCCCCCCCCAAAAAAAAAAAGATGAATATTCAAAACCAACAAAAACAGATAAATATTTTTCAAAATCTTCCATAAAAAATAAGATATTTCAAATCTCCATAAAAGTCAAATACTTTCAAAACTTCCATAAAATTTTGAATATCTCCAAAATCCAAAAAAACAAAATTCTTTGATGGTATTGCACAAGGCAAGCACATTGTACTTAATTTTCATCATGTCAGATCCATGCCCCATTCTCCCAATCATTGGTTCAGTTTCTCTTATTTTGAACTCCAATCTCTCATTTGGCCAAGCCAACACTTATCCGCATGGTTTAAACAAACAACTGAATGAGCTTATGAATGTTGTTGAATGATTTTTATCCATGCTCGAATGCTATTTATTCCATGATGTTTGCTATTTCTTGGCTAATGAAGTTTTGAGTGCAGGTTCAAGTTACCTCATCTGGCATTACCGCAAGCAATTAGGCTGCAATTGTCACCCTTACCATCACTTATCTGCATCTACTATATGATATACCTTTAGAGTATATCAAGGACCATGTGGCTCTGAGGAATCTAGGATTTGTATTCCCCTTTATCAAAAATAATGATCATTCTAGAGGATCCTTAGCCACATGGACAGGCCGTTACACTTTGCACATGAAGACGACAGACCCTCGCCTGGAAAACCTAGTGTCCTGACGTAACTTAGCATTCGTAGAAATAGTATCCTTGATTATTTTCTATCTTTTTACCCCTATTTTTCCCTTTAGCCCAGCATACATGCATATTTGAAATCACAGTGAAAAGTCACTCTCCTAATGCAACTTGAGAGTCATTCTCACTTCAATTCCAAGTAATTTGAAATATTCCATTCCGAGTTAAGTACCCAACTCCCTTGGTTGTCTCCTCCGGGCTGATTTCCTTGAACTCCCTTGTTTGGAGTTATCCCTCTACCTTCGTCTTTATCTCCTATCGATCCACCTTGGCAGCGGCACATCCACAAGCTGGTAAACACCCCCTAATGGTGCAACCTAATAGATTGTGTCCTTAGATACTTCCCCTACACTGCAAGTTCATCTCTCCTTTGTGCCCCACGTGGCACCTTTCTTTTGTGTACCGCGTACACATCTCCCTTCGTGCCCTCATGCACATCCTTTTCTTCCTATCCAAACATTGTGTTTTCTTGGTCTTCTCCTCCAGAGGTAGTTTCACTGGGATTTGGTGAAAAACTCTCATTAGGTGGTGTCACCACAATTGCACGCGTGTCTATGTTTCACCTTGGTGCCTACTTATCAGTTCTCTCCACTTCACTCCTCTACATTAGGCTTCATTCCTTACACTCCATTTCGTGTCTCTCCGCTTCGCTCCCCTGCAAAGCAGACGCCAATGTGTGGCAGCTGTAGACACGCTAAAAATGACACCATCACGGGCAAATTTCGAAGTACGCCATAATGCCACAAATAGCTCTCCTTTTGCCTTGCGAGAGTGTTGTTTTCCAAATTTTAAGGGTCTCCCCAAATTCTCCCCCACATTTTCTGGTTCTTCCCCTACCTTTATGTAGCCTATTGAAAATTTGGACAATAATTGCAAATCACAATAGTTTAGGTGGTCGCATTTCACTTCGGCTGATGGACATGTTTTAGACATCGGGTCAAGCCGTCGCGATTATGCACCAATCGATTGATCCCTATCAATTGCCTTTAATGTGTCAGGTTATGCCGTCACGACTAAGTATCGATTGATGACCAAACATCGATTGTTCTTAACCACGTCATACCCCTTCGCCGCGATTCAGATTGATTGTTAATCCAACAATCGATTGGTCTGCATCGATTATTCATAAACGCGTCTGTTCTGTACGTCGCGATTTTGAGCTTCTATATTTCCAACAATTTTCTTATTTCATTTTTGGAAATACTTATTGCCTTTTTCCGAAACGCGTCAGGCAACTCCGTCCTGATTAAAATTTCCATCTTTTACATTTGGCAAGTTTCCACAAATAAAATTCAGAAATTCATAGATACATCATATCGTTCCATCACGATTAAAGATCATAATCAAACCATAAATGAAATTCCTTTAACGTGATTGTTTGTCTTGTTGCAATTAAATGTAAGAGGCGACCATTGTGTGTCACGATTCACAATTATTATCCACCTCAGAATTCGAGCCTCTCCTTTATAAATACAACCCATGGGCCGACATCCTGAGGTAAAGAACTTGAAGTTTAGTGAGTTGTGAGAGGTTGTTTTAAGGCGAACGCCGCCTCAAGTATGTCGACGTCGCCTTCTCCAACTCCACATCTGAACTAGCAGCAAACGTAGCTCCCCTAGGTGCTCTTGCTCCGCATCTTCTTCATCAAGCTCCAATAGCTACTTGTGTCAACTCAATTGGGGAACCATCTTCCTCCTCTTTCTATTATTTCTTTGTTTGTTCTTTCAATCATATCCTCCTCATACTCCCACCGTGAGCAGCACCACATGCACATGTACCTATCCTCTCCACCAAGCCCCAACGTGGTTGTTAATCCCTTTTTCTTGTTTTCTTTTTTACCACACTCCAATCAACACACATATTTTCATGCATGCATACACACACCCCCCTAATTTTATAGGGTTTAAAAGCCACCAAAAGGTGAGATCTTCTCCATGTTATTCATCTTATTTTGATTATTTAACAGTTGATACTATACTTCACTTGGCTAACCCTCTTATTTTATTGTGTTTCTTACAAGGGTAATCAACTGAAAGTGCCTTCTACAATGGCCGGCCGTGCTTATAGAAGAAGAAGCGGATTCACATCCTCCACGCAATCTCCCTGCTCAAAAAGGTATTTAGCAATTATTCTTTATTTGTATTTACTGCACCTCCTTCGACACCCTCATGTGTCCTGTTGAGAGGCCCCCGAATTTTGTGCATTTGATGCTAATTATTTTGTGCATGAAATATATTTGATCTTGTGCATATTATAAGTATTTACTTACTTGTGTGCATGTGTATAAATATATGTTAATCTTGTGCGTATATTATAGTTAATTATTCTTGTGCATTGTATATTTAAATAATGTAGTGCATATAGTATGTATTTATATTGTGTATGTGTGGTTATTTAAATATTTTTGTGTTCTGGCCAAAATTCCTTTTAACGTCAATATCTCTTGACGTTAAGAGTGAATAGGCGGCCACATCTGTGCCGTTTACTCTATCCTGGACTCAACATCGATGGACGTTGACATGGGGTCAACGGCAGTAAACTGGACGTCTATTTCTCCAGCTGTGTGCATTTCCAGATCTGAAAATGGTAGCGGTTTTGCTGGATTCTTATTTAGGAAACCTTCCCAATGGGAGGATGACCTAACCCTAATGCGTACCCAACCCCTTAGCTCTATAAAATGAACCTTTTTCGACAGAGATAGTCTTTTTTTAGCTCTTGTGAAAACCCTAGATATCCTGTGAGAAAACCTGATCTTGGGTTAGTTGGATCTGGCGATTGTAGGAGGTTTTCGGTGATCTTCTTCGACTGGGAGCTAGACCTTGGATAGAAGAATCATCCCCGACTCCGGAGTACGGCCTACATCGACAGGAGGACCAGATCTCAGCGGATTTAGAGCACCTTCTTGGCAGTGGTCGAGGAGGCCTTCTTCGACCGAATCATTCCTTATTAGATTTATTTGCAGGCAAGTAGCTTATGAGTTCACTCCATAGACTTCTTCTCTAGGGTTTTACAAATTTTATGGATTTTTATCTCATGCTTGGACCCCCAAATTTCTGTATTATCTGTGTTTCAGTCTACACTATGTGCAGACAGGAGGTTGATGACAACATTGTTGTCGTCAAGATCCTAGGTAAACGGCAGTCTATCTGCTGTCTACCACTGTTGGCGTCCAGATCTTGGACGTCAAGTTCAGTTGTGTTCTACAGAAATGCATGTTAATCTTTGTACGGTGATTGTCGCTCGTTCATAGGTCTGTGCATGTTATGAAAATCAGGGTTTGTCAGGTGTGGTATGTAGGTCATATCATGTGGATCTACCAATTTTCCGAACATGATATTAACTAGAACAATTTCTATTATTAAAGAATAAGTGTGTTTTGACTATGGTTAATTCTTATTAAATGGTTCTGTTGCATGTTACGGATCAAGAAAATTATCATGAACTTAGAATGACCGTTCTCATGTTTTGAACCTGTTAGGACCGACTGCGTATTGTCTACCATGCTTAAACAAACATTCTTGCTAAATTGTATATATTCTTTGTTATTTATTAAAAATAGTTTTAATGCTTCGAAAATTGTGAAAAATTACAGATATGTTCCCTGTGTTATGTTTAGACTGTGGTTAAAATTTGGTAGGATTCTAAGTACTGTGCAGAGTGCTATTAGTTTCTGAATCTTTCTACACCATGATATGATAGATTTAAATACGGAATAATTATGTATGTCGAATGTTATTGTTCAGAAATTGTTAATGAAGTTAGAACCACTGTTTGCATGTTTTATATCTGTTAGAATGAATGGTTCACTATCTACCATGTTCAAATTGAAATATCTTGTAAATTGCCTGAAATCTATGTTAATATTAAAAATAGTTTCATTGCTCCAAAATTTATGAAAAATTAGTGATGTGTTTTGTGATACATATGTACCATGTGGTTAAATTTTTAGTCTTTTCTGTTCACTGTAGAATGAATTATGAATTTTGGAAGGTTCCATACCGTAAATTGAATGTTAAGGCTCAACCAAGTTTAAAATTGTGATTAGCATCATGTTTAGCTTCTGATTAATTACTGGTTATGACTGATTTGAGAGTCTGAATGTGATATGTTATATTGCATGATATATGTGTGTGCATGTGCATGGGAAGTGAGAGGACAAGTAATATATGTGTGTATAATGATTAATGTGACAAGATAAACAAATGTGCCCATCTCCTCACACCCGGGGTTTATCATGTAGCGGAAAAAGTGTAATACGTGTAAAATATCATGGCTATGACAAGGCTCGAACCCTTGACCTCCTGGTGTTGAACACTGAGCCCTAAGCCACAACGTTGAGTTCCTCGTTATAAAAAAAAAAAAAAGACACTGCCACCCTAGATTGCTTGGAGTTGTACTGTAGTGGTGCCCCTACGGAAAAGCTCAATTGTGAAACGTGATACCCGAGGCAAGGGTCTTGAAAATCCTGGAGGTGGACAAGTTCCACTGGTAATGGTGGGAAGGGCTTTCCCCAGTTTCTGCAAGAACCTAGACTTGGTCACTTTACCTAGTGATTAAGTACGTGAAAGTGAATGTGTGTGTACGTGTTATGTGATCTATCTAGTGGCGGTTTGGGCTGTGTCTTGGCAACGTGAAAAATGAATATGTGTATAACATGTAAAGTGACTTGTGAACGTGGCACGTGGTATGTGCAAGTGACATGATAAGTGATACATGAATATGCAACGTGAAAACTATGTGAAAACCATGTGATAACGTGAAAGTGTAAAGTGAAAACATGTGTAAGTGAATGTGTGATAGTGTGAAAGTAAGTGCATGTAAAAGCCAAGGGAAAATATATGTGTGCATGTCATGAGAAAATAGTGCAAATGTTAATGTTAATATTGTTAATTTTATCCTGTCTAGTACCATGTGTAAATGTGTGTTATCATATTCATGAATTAGAATTTCTTGGTGTACCTGTGTCTAGCATCATATTGTAAATTTGAATAATGATCATGTGTTAGTGTTATGTGAAAGTAAAATAAGAAAGCATGTGATTGCATGATTTTGCTTATGTTAAGGATACCATGTTATTTGTATCCATGTTTAAATTTATTGTTTCACATGTGTTAGTATAATTTTATTTAATAGATTCCATGTTTATTATACATGTTTTTAGAATAAGCATGCGTAAATTTTAAATTGTTAGAAAGCATGTGTGATAAGTATGTGGTTTGAAGTTTTAAGTTACTTGTTGAGTCTATTGTGTAGACTCACCCTTGCTAAACATTTCAGGAGATTTAGAAGCCGAGGAGTAAGCAAGATCTGACAAGGAGCGTGGAGAATAATTGAAGACTTGTAATTTATTCCTAGTATGCAAGTTGTAAATTAAATTTTGGTTATGTAATTGGAACTGGATACATGTTAATGGTTTTATGTTATGTCTTTTCTTTATTGGACTATATAGACTGTGGTATGTGGATTAAAGTTGATGGAATAAGAATTTATTTAAATTCCGTTGCAATAGTGTTCTCTATTTATGCATATCTCAGCCTATTTGTTACATGTTGGGATTTTCTCCCGTGTAGCGGCTTACTCTCATCCGATGTGGGTTGGTATAACCGTACCGGGTGGAAGTGGGTCGTTACACTGGCGATCACGATCACACCTAAGGAGTTGTGATCCGTCCTTCCTTTCTTTATACTTTCTTCATATTTTCCTTTTAGCACTTTTCGTAGTTCGAAAGAACAAAAAAGCGACATCTACAGGTGTGGGGGGGGGGGGGGGGGGGGCAGTGGCTGGGTGCGAGCAGCAGAGGGTGAGGGGCATATTGGTGGCAGTTGGGTGCCAACAGGAGGCAGAGCAGCGGTGTGCCGGACGTGGCGGCGGAGACGGCGATGGCAGTGAGCCGGGGCAGCAGCATCGGATGGCTAGAGGGAACGCTGAAGAGAGAGAGAGAGAGAGAGTGAGTGCGGAAAGAGAGAGAGTGAATGAGAGAGAAAGCACGCGAGTGAGAGAGAGAACGCGCGACTTTATAAATTGGTGGGGCAATATTAGTCACGAATTTTTGACGAAAATAGTTTCGTCGAAAATTTCATCAGTATTTTTCAATGGAGTATTTTCATCAAAAACTCGGTCGAAAATTCCATCGCTAATACTACTTTTGATTGTTGTATAAGTGTCTTACCCTTGATAGTGTCACACTAATTGCACATTTCATTGTTATGTCATCTTCTCTATTTCTTGAATAATCTTATGTCATCGTATAATAAGCTTATTCTTGGAAATCATATTGGCCATAACTGAAATGAAATTAATAGAAATTAAATGGAACTTTGGTTCATGACTGAATGCCCGTGCAAATAGGTCTCTGTCTGGTCCTAAGAGGAGCACTCGAAGTACTTGTAATTGCGAAAGTATATGATCCATTGTGGCATATCATCTGAATGAAATGCAAGATTGGTCTGGTTAATTCTGAATTGTTATTGAATGATTGATTGATATGATTGAATTGTTACATGTGAAACTGGCCAATCCTATTGTACTTGTCAATGTGCACTGAAAATCGATGGAATTCCACTCGTACTGTTCACTATACACACTATTGAATACTGAATTTCTTGAATCTCTTCCATTGATAAATGATCTTACTATCATCAGCACCATTGTTAATAATCATTGATCACTTGGTAAATGTCATTAGATATTATTTACTGAACCGCTCTCTTGTCAAGTACATGTCATACCTTTGGAAATGGATCTACATCAATATTATGATCGTCTTTGTTTCATGAGTATTGCATGATAATATCCTTCATGATAAAATGTTAATTTACTTAAAGTATGCCCACACGATGAGATATAAATCCTACTAGGCGTTAGCTCATACTGTTGTTTAACCATTTTCAAGTGATGAGGAACTGGATATTGAAACTAAAGGGGACAGGCTCGAGTGAAGAGAATACCCCAGAGTCTATCTTAGAATGTGCTTAGGCATCAATGGAGTCTGTAATAGTTTAGTTTAGTTTGATTAAGTCAAATGTAATTTTACTTTTCAATAAATGGGCCCTATGTTTTGGCTCTAAGTTTTAGAGGTTGTAATTTGGTACTGGAAATTAATAAAATAAAGAGTTGATGTTTTGATTTATACCAATATTGTCTTGTCTCCCTACTTTACTTAGTTTCTCTCTAATTTACTCAACTGCATGATTTGTATGTGATCTTCACGCACCTAGTTTATTCCATTATAAATTGAGGGCGTGATAGTGTGGTATCAGAGCTCAAGCTTTCCTTAAGTCCTTGGTGAATATGAAATTTCTAGGAATAGCCAAAACCAAATTCCCCACATATCGACTTGCTAAAAACCAAACTGTGAGATTGAGGTAGAACTATGGGTTAAGTTCATTTCCATTAAAAAGTAATACTAAATTAGCAATATGAAATGACTAAAAATCATAATGTTGTCTCGAAGGTCGCAATGGTCGTTGCACGTGAAAGTGACATGCAGAGGACAATAATTACCCTGACCCAAGCACTACTACAAGCAACCCAAGGAAGGGGTGATAACCATGGGGATCTCCATTGAAATTTTCACAGCATGAATCCACCAAGATTTGGCAGAAGCATTGACCTTGATGATGCTGAACATTTGGTCAAGGAGATGGAGCATGCATTTCACGTCATGACATGCACTAATAAGGAGAAGGTACTACTAGCAACATATCAACTTGAAAGGGAAGCCCACGCATGGTGGGAATCTATTGAAGCTACTCTGGGAGATGCACAAGTCACCTAGAAGCAATTCTTGGCGTACTTTAACAATAAATACTTCTCCGACCGAGTACAAGAGAGGAAGGTGGTGGAATTAGCCAGTCTAAGACAAAGAGGCTATCGGTGGCAAAATATGAGGCCCAATTCTCCAAGCTATCTTGATATGCTCCCCATTAGGTCCAAATCAAAAGGTTAAAGGCCAAGCAATTTTTTAACAAACTCAGACTGTAACGACCCTCCTCATACCGGTACGATTATACCAACCCCCATCGGTACAAAGAACGTCGTCACAATGGGATAATAACCCAACACTAGCCGATAGATTGATATGTACATGAATACAATTGAGTACAGTGGAAATAAAATGAATAACTCAACTTTAATCCATTACAATCACACATTCCACAATCTATATATCAAAAGGAAATGACAATGTCCACATTATTACAAATATAAAAGAGCTACATTGTCCAAAATATTGTCCATGCAATTAACATTATTCATGCTATGAAAGGGAAAAGTACAACTACTAAGTGCTCCCCAAAAGCTACTCCTCCAAGATATCGTCCTTCGCTATGACTTCCTCCAAAATGGGAACACCTGTCTCACCTGTACGCCAAAGCAAGAGTGAGTCTAAAAGACCCAGCAAGCAAACCAAAGACTCAACATCACACATATCACACACATGTGAAGCTATCAAACAATAACGAAATACCTACTATCATTTAACTATAACAATTTACATGGTACATACTCTTAACTATTAACACATAATTAAATCACCTAGATATGCTTTAGACTATTACATGTTTATTCTAAATCATGGATACTAACATATACCTATACATGTTTTCTACACCTAATAGGTAACATGATTCATCCATCCAAACATTTTCTATTTCATGGTACACTTCTACGAACTAGAGCATAGATTTAAGCATAAAGTAATCAACAACCTAGCATAATAACTATTCACTTTTCACATGCACTTTTCATATTTAATTGCACATTTTATTTGCTGTTTTAATATAAATAACTCTCATTACACATGATTTCACACTTTATAACATGAATTTAAGAATTTAAACATAGTCAAGTTGGTTGGCAACAATAAGCAATTAAAGCATGAAATTTTGTATTAAATAAAAATCACATCTAGCATGGAACCTAAACATGATTAAATGTATTTATCATATTCATAACCACACTTTACTTGCTGTTTTATCATGAATTAAACTTAATCACATGGAATTAGATTTATTCACATATAATCTTATTCATTTAGCAATTCTACATGTTCATCTTTTACATTGCATAATTCACATGTCGACATATGTATATTCGCATACACTATTACATGAAGATAAATAAACTAAATGTCATGATACTACACATGATATTGTATTTGAAGTATTAATACAGGAAAGTATGAACATTTGCACTATTATATTGGTTTCTCATGAAATCACACTCTCATTCATATTCACTCTCCCTTACATATCTTTTCACACATTTTTCACATTGTTTATTCTTGCACTTTCACTTATTACATGTCATATCATTTGAACTCGTCGCGTGCCACATTCATACTTTACTTAACACTTTATTCATATTATATCACTTAAATTGCCTTGACACATAGTCCTAACCACCTACTAGAGGACGCACGCACCCATATCAAATAGCACATATAGCACATCTCATCACAACTCATAATCACATACCCGCCACCTAGGCAGTGTAGTGGCGAATCTTGGTAACTGCGCAGACTGGGAGAAGTCCTCTCCACCCTATCTAGTGGTACTTATCCACCTCCAGGTTTTCATCCTAATGCCCATTAGGATATACTTTTCACAACGTTGAGCCTTCCATAGGGACTTTTCTATGGTACAACTCTCGAACCTCTAGGGTAGCTGTGTCAATCTCGGCCCAATTATTACACGTTCATTTTGTCACATTTTCTCACATTATTCGCATATTTCACATATATATTATTTAATCATTTTACATGCATTATTTAAAAATTTCACATACCTCAATTAACCTAACATGATACTACTGTTTACAGTAATAAATCAACTCATAATTTAGTCCTAGACTTGCTGTTAATTATTGAATTACACAAGATTAGATTTAACATATCAAATATAAATAATTCTCATGGTTTAATTAGTAATTACACTTGCTATCATCAATTTAGTTCCAAATTTTTATCTCCAGTTATTAACAGTAAACATATCACATATACAATTTTTTCAGATTTTTCGAACGGTAAATCAAATTTTTGTAATTAATATAGAATTCAGGCATATTACTCAATAAATTCACTTAATTAGATTTCACAGTAAAACAATGGTATCTAACAGTTTCGAAGCACGAGAATAGTCTTCATACTAACATGGAAAATTTATAAAACCCTAACATGCACTGGATCTAAATAATCAGTAAATATCATGGTCATTTCATGCTCACTATCCAGTTACAAGAATTTTAATAAATAGGACTAATTATAAAAATTCATTTTTCCCTCATAATACGACCTATTGTTTGTTACTGACCATACATAAAGTTTGCAGCATGTACATATACCCGGAAATAAAATAAACAGCTTAAGAAGATCCAACAGTACAATTTCAGGACGCTGAAGAACTTGACTACAAGAGATGTGGCCGCCTACTGTCAACTGCACCATCTGGTGCCGCCAACCTAGGAGATTGACTGCAGCAGATGCTGCCGCCAACTTCCTCTCAGCAGACTACACAGACATCACACGCATGCAAGGGGAAATTGGAGGTTCCAAGACTCGAGGAAAAATCCAAAAAAATCCTAAGACTTAAGGGGACATGTGTAAGGTTGAGATCCATGCTTTACATGCCTTTAATAAAATCCTAGAAGATCAATATTCATCGGTGAAGCCCTCCTCGGCCCTGCCAAGAAGGTGCTCGAAATCTCCTTAGATCTGGTTCTCCTATTGATGCAGATGGTTCCTCGGGGTTGGGACCGCTTCTCCTATATGTAGACTATCTCCCAATCATTTTAGATCTCCAGAACCACCTTCCAATCGCCGGATCTAGCCCTCCAAAGAACAATTTTTCTCCACTACGGGTGCTAGGGTTTCACAAGAGCAAAAGACTGAATCCAACCGAACCAAGGTGTTTTTATAAGGTTGAGTAGGTTGGTTACGCAATAGGGTAGGTTTCCTACGGTTACTCAAGACTTTCCTAAACTGAAATCGGCCAAGACGCAGGCGTTACCAAAACTGGACCGGCCTTCACATGGGGAACTTGGCATCCAGCTTTTGTGCCGCCAGCAGGGCACTTGGCGTCCATCGATCTGGACGCCAAGCCCTGTATAATTATATATATATACACGTATACAACATATTTATATACATTATGCATGAAATAGATTAATACAAGATGCACATCAATAATTAGATTAAACATGCACAATATTACTTTAGTATAATATGCCTAGGATTTTAGTAAACACAATATGCACAAAATTAACTAATTGCCTATTCTTGCATAAAATAACATATATATATATATATATATACATGCATATGCTCATGAGGAATATGGAAATTGTAATATGCATAATTGAATACACATGTTATATACACAACAAGTAATTACACATGCACAATATAAAATGAAATAAAATTCGGGGTATCACACTCTCCCCCCCCCCCCTTGAAAAAGATCTTCGTCCACGAAGATCGAATCGAGTACCTATGGTGACGTCGCCGAGGTCATCTCCAGCCAACACATACTTCTTGGTTGGTGCTTGTTGCTCTGCTACTTGCTCTTTTATTGCTATTGATGAAATGTCTCGTGGAATGAACTTCGTCTTCAGGTTCGGGCACTCTCTAAGCCGATGATCCTTGCTGCCACATCTAAGACATCTTCCTTCCTTCCGCCAACATGCGTTCCCGCCATGACGCTTCCTGCAATGTATGCACTCAGGCTTCTCACTGCTTGGTACCACAGTTGATTGCTGACCTTCCACGAATTTCTTCTTCTTCCTATCTTGTCGTTGGGATGGTTCCACTCTACACTCTTGCCTGTTTGCCATCCTAAGAACCTCTTCTAAACTACGCGGGTCATACTCTAAAAGCCTAGTTCTAGACGATCCTTTGAGCCCCTTCACAAATTTCTTTAACTTGCGACTTTGCTCATACCTCCTAGACTGAGCACTACATCTACCACGGCCAACCATATTCTGCAAAATAATTAATTTAGTTAGAATCTAGGTTGCTAAATCCTAACTATTTTTTTTAACTATCTTCCATTCATTATTAGCAATTTCTACATATATGGACAATTTTCTATAAAGACTTTGCAATATTGTGAAGATGATGGTTTATCCATGTACAATCTCAACCATGGGCTCTGATACCATCTTTGTAACGACCCTCCTCATACCGGTACGATTATACCAATCCCCATCGATACAAAGAACGTCGTCACAGTAGGATAATAACCCAACACTAGCCGATAGGTTGATATGTACATGAATATAATTGAGTACAGCGGAAATAAAATGAATAACTCAACTTTAATCCATCACCATCACACATTCCACAATCTATATATCAAAAGGAAATGGCAATGTCCACATTATTACAAATATAAAAGAGCTACATTGTCCAAAATATTGTCCATGCAATTAACATTATTCATGCTATGAAAGGGAAAAGTACAACTACTAAGTGCTCCCCAAACGCTACACCTCCAAGATATCGTCCTTCGCTATGCCTTCCTCCAAAATGGGAACACCTGTCTCACCTGTACGCCGAAGAAAGAGTGAGTCTAAAAGACCCAGCAAGCAAACCAAAGACTCAACATCACACATATCACACACATGTGAAGCTATCAAACAATAATGAAATACCTACTATCATTTAACTATAACAATTTACATGGTTCGTACTCTTAACTATTAACACATAATTAAATCACCTAGATATGCTTTAGACTATTACATGTTTATTCTAAATCATGGATACTAACATATACCTATACATGTTTTCTACACCTAACAGGTAGCATGATTCATCCATCCAAACATTTTCTATTTCATGGTACACTTCTACGAACTAGAGCATAGATTTAAGCATAAATTAATGAACAACCTAGCATGATAACTATTCACTTTTCACATGCACTTTTCATACTTAGTTGCACATTTTATTTGCTGTTTTAATATAAATAACTCTCATTACACATGATTTCACATTTTATAACATGAATTTAAGAATTTAAACATAGTCAAGTTGGTTGGGAACAATAAGCAAATAAAGCAAGAAAGTTTGTATTAAATAAACATCACATCTAGCATGGAACCTAAACATCATTACATGTATTTATCATATTCATAACCACACTTTACTTGTTGTTTTATCATGAATTAAACTTAATCATATGGAATTAGATTTATTCACATATAATCTTATTCATTTAGAAATTCTACATGTTCATCTTTTACGTTGCATAATTCACATGTCGACATATGTATATTCGCATACACTATTACATGAAGATAAATAAACTAAATGTCATGATACTACACATGATATTGTATTTGAAGTATTAATATAGGAAAGTATGAACATTTGCACTATTATATTGGTTTCACATTAAATCACACTCTCATTCATATTCACTCTCCCTTACATATCTTTTCACACATTTTTCACATTGTTTATTCTTGCACTTTCACTTATTACATGCCATATCATTTGCACTCATCGCGTGCCACGTTCATACTTTACTTTGCACTTTATTCATATTATATCGCTTAAATTGCCTTGACACATAGTCCTAACCACCTACTAGAGGACGCACGTACCCATATCAAATAGCACATAGCTCATCTCATAGCACATCTCATCACAACTCATAATCACATACCCGCCACCTAGGCAATGTAGTGGCGAATCTTGTTAACTACACAGACCGGGAGAAGCCCTCTCCACCCTATCTAGTGGTACTTGTCTACCTCCAGGTTTTCATCCTAATGCCAATTAAGATATACTTTTCACAACGTTGAGCCTTCCATAGGGACTTTTCTATGGTACAGCTCTCGAACCTCTAGGGTAGCTGTGTCAATCTCAGCCCAATTATTACACGTTCACTTTATCACATTTTCTCTCATTATTCGCATATTTCACATATATATTAGTTAATCACGTTACATGCATTATTTAACAATTTCACATACCTCAATTAACCTAACATAATACTACTGTTTGCAGTAATAAATCAACTCATAATTCAGTCCTAGACTTGCTGTTAATTATTGAATTACACAAGATTAGATTTAACATATCAAATATAAATGATTCCCATGGTTTTACTAGTAATTACACTTGTTGTCATCAATTTAGTTCCAAATTTTTATCTCCGATTATTAACAGTAAACATATCACATATATAATTTTTTCAGATTTTTCGAATAGTAAATCAATTTTTTGAAATTAATGCAGAATTCAGGCATATTACTCAATAAATTCACTTAATTAGATTTCACAGTAAAACATTGGTATCTAACAGTTTCAAAGCATGAGAACAGTCATCATACTAACATGGAAAATTTATAAAACCCTAACATGCACTGGATCTAATTAATCAGCAAATATCATGGTCATTTCATGCTCACTATCCAGTTATAGTATGACTAATTACAAAAAATCAATTTGCCCCATGATACGACCTATTGACTGTTACTGACCATACATAAAATTTGCAGCATGTACATACACCGAAAATCAAATAAACAGCTTAAGAAGATCAAACAGTGCAATTTCAGGACACTCAAGAACTTGACTACAAGAGATGTGGCCGCCTACTATCATTTGCACCATCTGGTGCCGCCAACCCAGGAGATTGACTACAGCAGATGCTGCCGCCAACTTCCTCTCAGCAGACTACACAGACATCACACGCATGTAAGGGGAAATTGGAGGTTCCAGGACTCCAGGAAAAATCCAAAAAAATCCTAAGACTTAAGGGGACATGTGTAAGGTTGAGATCCATGATTTAATTGCCTCTAATAAAATCCTAGAAGATCAAGATTCATCGGTAAAGCCCTCCTCGGCCCTGCCAAGAAGGTGCTCGAAATCTCCTTAGATCTAGTTCTCCGGTTGATGCAGATGGTTCCTCGGAGTTGGGACTGTTGGACCGAGCCCCTTACCGTTGCACCAAAAGCTCGAGCTGGTAGTGAAGGCGGTAGCCAAATCTTTAAGGCGGAAGCGCAAAGCACCACGTCAACACTGTGGTCGGCATGAGGGGCTTCGCACAGGGTTTTACCCCTGTGGCGGGTTGGGTTGCCAGCCCTGATGTCACTATGCTGCCCCATAACAGCATAGTGGCAGCGATTCCCTAAGGGAGTCGATGGCAGTTAACCAACAAACTCCCCCCCAGCGGCACCCAGGGGAATCAAACCCGCAACCTCGCTCTGATACCACTTGTTGGCCCTTTTGGTTCGGCAGCAAACTAACCTAGAGGGGGTTGAATAGGTTTTCTGAAATCTGAAATAGAAACTTAAGCACACTGAAAAATTAACACTTGAAAGTTGGTTAGTGTTAGTGTGATGAAGAGTAGCAGTGCGGAAGTAAATAAGCAACCACACAAAAGACACAGGAGATTTATCCTGGTTCGGACCTCCTCTCCACAGGAGTCCTACGTCCAGTCCCCAAGCAATATCTTGGGATTTTACTAACCGAAGGTTCAGTCCCCCTCAAGGACACTACAATACCCTGGATACCCCACCAGGTCTTCTTCTCTTTCCCGGGCAAGAAGGCAATCCACTTCTTTTACAGGTTCAGAAGCAAACCTCCTGGTACAAACCCCAGTGTGGTTCTGCTAGACTTAAACCCCCAGTTAGGTCCTGTTGGTACAAACCCCAACAAGGTTCTGCTAGACACTAACCTCTAGCTAGGTTCTACACTGTATACAGTCCTACAGTTGGACAAGATGTCTTTCTTATAAGAGAAAGACCAATGCTGAGAGTTCTACAATAATGTCCTCTACCCAGGAACTCTCAGCAAAAACTCTCCCCAAGAATTACAATAAGCGCAGGGAGAATGGAGAAAGGAGAAGGAGCTTGAATGCTTGTGAGCTTCAGCTGCTTGAATGCTTTTTCTTGGCTCAGGCTCTTTCTCTCTTTCCTTTGAGTGTATGTGGCGTTGAGGTTTCTCACTGATGTACACTCCTTGAATGATCTTTAGGAAGGCTCTCTTCTTGTTCTTCAGCCATGCTTTATCTTTTATATGAATAGCTTTTGAATGATCCGTTGGAGTTCTAGCCGTTGCTCTTCATTTGTCTTAATCAACCTTTGGTGGTCTTTGAGATCTGTGAGCATGGAGCAGTGTGTTAGCACAAAATAGTGTTTACACGATAACAGTGCACACTGCTGTATTTCTCTTAACATGCTAAAACTGATAGGTCAAAGATCTTTTCTGACAAAGCTCTGAAACAAGCATGCAGTTTTATCTGTCAGAAGATATTTTGACTTTTCATTAGGCGCCAAACATATTTAAAACATCTGAATATAAAGGAAATCGATGTTTACATGAAGTCGATGTGATCACTTATGAAATCGTTACGAGACCCAAATCGATGTGAAACTTATCAAATCGTTATGAGAACAAAATCGATATGAGGGAAAGTCGTTGTGGCTATAAAAGGAATCGTTCTGAGATCGATTTCATAACAAATCGTTATGGCCACTTAAGAAATCGTTGTGAGATCGATTTCTTAACAAATCGTTATGGCCACTTAAGAAATCGTTGTGAGATCGATTTCTTAACAAATCGTTATGGCCACTTAGCGAATCGTTCTGAGATGGATTTCTTAACAAATCGTTAAGGCCACTTAAGAAATCGTTGTAGCTACTAAACGAATCGTTATAGCGCTTTATAAAATCAATTAAAACCAAATCGTTGTAGTGCTTATTAATTTTGGCACTTGAACTGAAATCGATGTATATTGCATCAATGTGAGACTCAGCAATTTGCTATGAGATTGATGCGACACAGATGAAACAAAATATTCAATTAAGTTACATCATAAATTTTGTTAGCACCAAAATATGAAGGTAATAAAGAGTGGTTAACAATCTCCCCCTTTTTGGTGATGACAAAATTATATAAATTTATGACACAATTATATGAAGCATAGAAAATGCAGAAAATTCATAGAAGATACAAATTCTCTCCCTTTTGTCACTAACCAAAAAGGAATGATCTTACCATGCATTCTTTCCCCTTAAAAAAAATTCTTACCATCGAGGGGTTCAACAATAATAGACATTTAATGAATGACTCCCCCTTAGTGTAGGCTCCCCTGAGTATGAGACTCCCCCTTAATGTGAGGCAATTCAGATCTTGTTGCTCTTGACCTTTGACATGTTGTTTGTTAAGTCTTCAGAATTATTGTCTGCATTTATCCTTGAGCATCCTCGATCTTTGATGCTCCAAGGCTAACCTGCAAATAAATTACTCAAAGGTAGGTACCCAATTCCTTTTGGGTCCTTGATGGTTAGATGCATGAAGATAATCTTTAGGAATCCAAACTAAGTGCCTTGTTGTGCAGGTATTTACAGTGTGTCCTAATTTATTACAATGAGAGCAACAATGAATATAGTTTATTTTGCAGTTTTGATTGCCTTTGATTTGAACAAACTTTTTAAAACCTTTTTATTTTGATGCACCTTGGATATTTCAGGTTTCTTTTTCTGAGGTGTGTTGGTTTCTTTTACAAATTTGGTAAAGGATTACCTGGAATTGTGGCTTATTTTTCCTTTTCTGGGGGTATGTATCCAAGCCCTTGTTTATTATTTCCAGATTTTGACCCTTTTAAGCATAGGGCTAAAGATGTTTTCCTTAGTTAATTTTCTAACTGATTCTTTTAAATACAGATTTTCTTCAGTTAGAGTTTTTAATTTTTCTTCTAACTTTAACTTCTCATTATTCTTGCTTTTCAAATCTTCATTAAGAGATGATTATTACTTTACATTCTTTCAATTGTTCTTCTAATTGTTCCATTTCTGATTTAAGATCAAAATTAGTATTTTCCAAACAAGTAAGGTTGTTCTTGATATTTTTCAATTCTTTTACAACAACCTGTGTTTATCATAAAGTTCATTAAAGACTTCTTCCAAGTCTTCAGATTCTGACCCTGAATTTATGCATGAATTAAAAAATGAGTCAGAATTTACCTCATCTAGTCCTACTATGAGGGCTAGACTTACCTGCTCTTTTTCCGATTCTGAGCTTGTGGCTTCATCATTTTCCCAAGCAGGTGCCATAACTTTTCTTTTAAATTTCTTGTGCTACTTCTTGGGCTTCTTAGTTTGACCAGTCTTCTTGAGCTTTGGACAATCTGGTCTCAGATGTCCAGGTTTTCCGCATTCATAGCAGACTGGTTCTTTCTCCTTTTTCTCCTTTCTTTGAATCCTCCTTGATCCATTTTTCTTCTTCTTTAAAATCTTCTGAAGCTTGGGTAATACTTCATCCACATTACTATCATCAGAATCTGCATCTTGAGAACTAGAAGAAGAAGGAGCAGCTATAACTTTAAGAGTATTAGTACATTTCTTCTTAGATGAGCTTTCAGATAACCGCTCCATATTTATTTCATGTGCCATGAGAGAACCTATTAAATTTTCAATTGACAATTTGGTTAAATCATGAGCCTCTTCAATAGCAGTTACTTTAGGGTCCATGAAATAGTTAAAGACCTAAGTATCTTTCTAACGGTTTCCTCATTAGAAAGAGTTTTACCAGAGAGCTTAAACCAACTACTATGCTTGAAAATCTATTATACATCTGAGTAATGTTTTCGTTTGGAAGCATTTTAAATTGTTCGTATTGTGAAACAAGAATATCTATTCTAGTTTGTTTCACTTTATCCGTTCCTTCATAAGTTATCTACAGTTTATCCCAAATTTCTTTAGCAGATTTGCATGCAGATACTCTACTGAATTCCTTTTTAGATAAAGCACAACATAAATAATTTTTTGCTTTAAAATTTAGAGATAGTTTACTTTTATCAGCAAGTGTAAGGGTAGTAGTGCCTTCAGCATGAACAATAACATAGTCACCTACCTCTATTACCTGCCACAGATCAAAGTCTGTGCCTTGAATGAAGCATTCCATTCGCTTCTTCCAATATTGGTAATCCTCTCCATCAAAGAATGGAGGTCTGGTGACTGATTGACCTTCAGCATATCCTTGAGCTGCCATGGATCTTTGCTCTAAGATCGTTGGATCTTCTTTGAATGTTTAGAGACCCGCTTTGATACCACTTGTTGGACCGAGCCCCTTACCGTTGCACCAAAAGCTCGAGCTGGTACTGAAGGCGGTAGCCAAATCTTTAAGGCGGAAGTGCAAAGCACCACGTCATCGCTGTGGTCGGCATGAGGGGCTTCGCACAGGGTTTTACCCCTACGGCGGGTTGTGTTGTCAACCCCGATGTCACTATGCTGCCCCATAACAGCATAGTGGCAATGATTCCCTAAGGGAGTCGATGGCAGTTAACCAAAAGGGACCGCTTCTCCTATGTGTAGACTATCTCTCAGTCGTTGTAGATCTCCAGAACAACCTTCCAATTGCCGGATCTCGCACTCCAAAGAACAGTTTTTCTCCACTACAGGTGCTAGGGTTTCACAAGAGCAAAAGACTTAATCCGGCCGAACCAAGATGTTTTTATAGGGTTGAGTAGGTTGGTTACGCAATAGGGTAGGTCCCCTATGGTTACTCAAGACTTTCCTAAACTGAAACTGGCCAAGACGCGGGCGTTACCAAAACTGGACCGACCTGCACACAGGAAACTTGGCATTCAGCTTTTGTGCCACCAGCAGGGCACTTGGCATCCATCGATCTAGATGCCAAGCCCTATGCTTGGCAGTCAGCGGCAGTAGATCTGGCCGCCAACAGTGGACTTTAGCCAGATTTCAACAATACACTAAAATAACTATAAACTTACATCACAACCAACTAAATATGTACTAAAATAAATAAACATACATCCACCATATACTACTCACATTACATACTATTTATTTAAATGTAACTTACACTAATCTTAATTAAAGATAATATGCACAAATAACATACATATATACATATATATATATACACACTACATGATTACATGCATTATGCACGAGCTTATAAATGCAATGTGCTCATCACTAGCTAGATACTACATGCCCATTATTATTCAAGTACCCTATACATCATAAACAATTTATCATGCTTAAAAGTATATAGATATTTTAACAAGATTAACATATGTATGTACATATACACATCATGGTTACATACAACATGCATGGAATAATTAAATATAATAGGCATATCAATAATTAAATAATACATGCTCATTTAAATATATTGCATGCATGGAAATAAACTCACAATTGCTTACAAGATGTATGATAATAACTTCTTACTATATGTACATCATATACAATATCCATGGAATAATACATATAACATGTATAATAATTAGATAAAGTATACATATCATATATATATATATATATATATATATATATATATATATATATATATATATATATATATATATATACGTGTACGAAAATAACTCACATGTACTTACAACGTACATAGCAATACTTACCTATCACATGCACATGCACAATGTCATTTAAGTACTATACATATACTATAGACAACTTAATGTACATAGAATTAGATAGTTAGATATCACATGCATAAGATAACATACATATATACATATGTACATCATATAATTACATACAATATCCATGGAATAAGTAATATGATATACATATCAATAGTTGGATAATATATGCACGGTATCCTTAAGATGCAATATGCAATAAGTTAACTAAGAAAATCTACACAACAAAATTCATTCTTGCATACGCACACTTAAATTGACATATGTATAATATTATATATACACGTATACAACATATTTATATACATTATGCATGAAATAGATAAATACAGCATGCACATCAATAATTAGATTAAACATGCACAAGATTACTTAAGTATAATATGCCTAGGATTTTAGTAAACACAATATGCACAAAATTAACTAATTGCCTATTCTTGCATTAAATAACATATATATATATACATGCATATGCTCATGAGGAATATGGAAATTGTAATATGCACAATTGAATACACATGCTATATACACAACAAGTAATTACACATGCACAATATAAAATGAAATAAAATTCGGGGTATCACACAGACCTCAGTACATCACACAACTGGGACCTATGGATCTGCAAACTTACACTGAGATGGTTAGAAAGGCCCTACTGCTAGAAGATTATATATGGCGATGGTAGAAAGTATTAGAAGCAATATAGTGAATAAGGGACAAGGTTCAACGTCAGGAGAGCAACAAGCTATGGTCAGAACCAAGAGGCCAAATGTTAGGTTCGAAGCACAACTAATGAAGAAGTTCAATAACTATGGTAAACAACAAGCCCTGATACTAATGAATTATGCAAGTAGTATGACAAGGCAGTACACAAGAGTGAAGAGTGCTAGAGAGACCTAGGAAACTGCCTACACTGCATAAGTCCGAGCCATAAGATTTTTGACCATTCAAAGATGAAGAATCAAACTCATCAAGCACCCCAAGGAGTGCCAAAGTGTCAAGGGTGTTAATGTTGTGGTCCAAGTATGTAGTGCCCTAGTTTTGCTAGATTGAATGATGCAATTGTGTATGTGTTTTCTGTATTTAATAGTTTACTGTAACTTTGATGAACTTGACGTCAATATCCACTGACGTTGACTATAGTTAGCAGCATGATCGATTGCCGTCTACTATCTGTTAACGACAAGGGATTGTGTCATTTATTATTTTCTTGCATATTTGGTTTTTCGGACAAATAAGTTGACGACATGATCGATGGATGTCTACTTCATAGTCGACGACAATAGGGGTTGATGTTAACCTAACTTGCCAATTTTTGTTGTTACCGTTCCGGGGAGAAGAGATCGGCCGTTTCCAAAGCATTTAATGGGAAGATCTGTGCGTTTCTGGTTCAAGGGCTAGGATCGAGGCTTAGATGATCCGTAGGAATCCTTATAAGACCCAGATTTGGCCATTAGGAAAGAATTTTCTCGCTGGTTTTGGGGTGAGAAAAGAGGGCCGAAGAGAGGGTTGTAGAGCCTTGTTCGTGCGATCTGAAGCAAGCTGGACCAAGGGAAAACTTCAAGGATCGTGAACAGAAGGATCTTTAAGCATGGGTGCTGTGCTAGAGGTCGGATTGGGCGATTGAAGACGGAGTGAAGGACTGCCTTGTTGCCAAGGGAGGCATCTTCAAATATTTCTTTGTCACTCTAGAAGGAGGGTTAGAGGCAAGTAGCATAGGAGAATGGTTTAGGATACTACATGCTTTAGATTTTCCATTTTTAGATATTTTTAAATCCATGAAATAAAATGTGGGAAGGGTTAAAGTTTTGTCATTTCATATTCGGTTTTTTACGTTTTCTGGTCGAATGAACTAAACGTCCACATCGACCACCGTTTAATTCATGTAAACGTCAATCTTTTGGACGCCTACTATATTTTAACGGCGCTATGTGCCTCCGTCAACTGATATTAAAGACAGGTATGTGGACGTTAACCTGTGTAAACAGCTACATATTGGCCGTTAAGTTCATCAGTGTTATTTTCTGCCAAGATTCTAATGTTCTGTGGATTTTATGAAATCTATGCATGAGTAGGGTATTCGGTTAGACTCTGTCAGGTATGAATTTTTACTGTTACACAGCAGGAAATAGTGGTAATGACGTATCGATTATGTGTGATATTTTAAAGCATTTTCTTTGCTTAATTAAATAGAAATCGAAATAGTTACAACTGATCCATGTTGTGATGTTTTAATTCGGATTCGTACTACTGTTGGATGGAACTTCAGAACCGTTGTGCTCAGTCTTTACACAGAAAATTGCATGATCCTTCACTGTTGTACTATGCTAATTAGTTCAAGTTTATGAGAATTAATCTTGAAAACCGATATAGAATTCATAAAATTATGAAAATTTACATGTGTGATGCATGATTTGAATTAGAATTTATGTAAAAATTTGAAATTTTTTTAGCACTGTACACACTGTTATGATTTTCTGAATGGAAAGAATGTGCATAGAAATTATTTAATGGAGAAAAGAGCATGATTGATAAACCATGATGAAATCAGTATAGGTAGTGTCATGTTAGGTTACTGTTGTACAGTAGAGTACTGACTTCAGAAGAAAGAAAATGTATTATGAAATCTTGCATTATAGTTTAACTAGTTATGCATGAATTTATGAATTGCATATAGTAATTTCATAATTGCATGAAAACATGTATATTATATTTCTGAAATAATATGGCCAATAAGACATTTCTATTATAGAGATATCTACATGGAACTACACCATGGAATGCCCTATGGTAATGGTTCACCTACATGAATTGACTACATGAATCCATGGGCAACGGATTGAAATTCTGGAGGTAGACATGTTCTAATGGTTAAGGTGGGAAGGACTTTCCCCGGTATTGCGCAATAACCAAGACTTTATCACTGTTTTACCTAGGTGATAAGTAAATGTTTCTCTACATGATATCTATTAATAGTGGGGCTATGTCTTGGCAACTATTCTTACATGATAAATGATCTACATGCTACATGTCAAATGAACTACATGCTACATGTTAATTGCCTACATGCTATATGATGAATGACTACATGTTACAAGATATGAACTACATGTTACATGATATGGATTATATGCTACTTGAAATTGATTACATGCTACATGACATTGAACACACATTATAAGACTTGACTATATGCCATGCCACATGAAAATATTTAAATCATTTGTTTTATTATGAGATGTAAGCCACATGTTACAGGAAATCATTTTATTCTTCATGATGAATAACCATGCCATGTAAAGAGTGATTGCAAAACGAATTAGAGCATGTTGATAGGAAGAGTTATATGGTATCAAGGATAAGAAAAGAAATAAGCTATCATGTTTTAAAGTTACTATATGATAAATCTTGAACTGTCTTTCCTTGTTGCTTGCTAGACCTAGTAGACTCACACTTGATTAACATTTTAGGAGAGACTGAGGATACTCAAGAGTTAGTACACACTAACTCAGAGCGTGAGGACGTGGAGGCGTTGTTCTTTACTTTGTGTGTGATTGAGAGTGATTATGTATGTGAAATAAAATTTCTATTTTGAGCTTTATGTTATTTGGACTTATGAACTTTTATAACTTTGGACTATTATAATGCTTCTTTTATGCTTTAGACTTGGTATTTGGATGCAATGTTGATTGAAAATTTTAGTTCCATATTCCGTTGCAACTTGTTGGAATTTAAATTGTCATTTATGTATATCTCAATCTGAACCGATTATTGTTGGATATTTTCCACTGTAATACCTCTATTGGATCCAATGTGAGTTGGAACAACTGTACTGGGTCTAAGAGCGGCGTTACAGAGATTGGTATCAGAGAGTTCCAGGTTGAGCATGTACATGAATGAAATATCAACACTATGTTCATATCCTTAAGTCTGTATAAAGAATTAGCCCAAGATTTATGTAGAATAATAGGTTATTATAATAAATGCTTGTTTTGCAGACTATGGCTACCTATGGTTGTAGAGGAGCAGGCTCGGCCCGAGGCGATGAGTCAGCGGGAGGTTCACAGGCTCCAGCTTAGCAGGCGCCAGATCAGACAGGCGTACCTTTACCAGCCCCACCACCACTTGTGGACTATGGAGCATTGATGCAAGGACTTGTACATGCAATGCAGACTCAGGCACAGACGGTGTTGCCCAGCTAGCAAGCCAAGAGGGGGGGTGAATGGGATTCTAAATATTCTTTTAGATTGAAACCTATCAATAAAAATGCTAAACACAAAAACACTATGATCGATAGTTAGTGTTAGTGATAATGAAGACAAACAAGCAAGCACACAGACACAGGAGGATTTTATCCTGGTTCGGACCTCCTATCCCAAGGAGTCCTACGTCTAGTCCCCAAGCAACAACTTAGGATTTCACTAAGGGTACTGTCCCCCTTAAGGACCCTTACACATCCAGCCACACCTGGCCTTCTCTTCTAACCCAGAAGAGATACAACTCATCACCTGATACAACAGGTCTTCCTTCCTCAATGAAGGGAAAAACAACCACCTGTTTCCAACAGGTCTTCTCTTCACAATCCGAAGAGGAACACACAAAAACAATGTGTTTAAAGGTGAAAGGCCCCTAGACCAAGCTTACAACAGAATGCTTGATCTGAGGCAAAGTCTGAGAGAGAAAGATTTGAACTAGAAAAAATATCTCAAAACAACTAGCTCTCAAAAAATGTCTAAGCAATGAAAGGCTGAGAGCTAAGAGCTAAAGAAAAGATGGAGTGAAGCAAGAGCTCTTCTTTCTGAAGCTCGAAAGTTGTAGATGATTCTGAGTGAAGCTCTATCTCATCAAAGTTGTTCTTCATGCAGTCTTCAGTTTTCTATATATTCTCTGTAGCATATTTTGACCGTTGAAGTAGCCGTTCAGATGCCCGTTATCTCACAGCTTTATATCCGTTAAAGAGACTGGTCATAGGCATGCAGAGATTAGCTTGCAGCTATAAACGCTTGGATTGGTCTTTGCATCTTCAGGAGAGATCTTCTAAATCTTTTATCCTGTCAACAGGTTGACGGATCCATACTTTACGTGCTTTACTACAAGAAGCCTGCATGCATTAAAACACATATACCTAGACAAACTTTTTGTCTGTGATGTCAGTCAACTTTGGAAAACGTGCAGTAATGATATGCTTAAACTGGAAAGGATATCCTGTCATCACACAAATCAAGACTCTATGTGATATATCAAATAAGCAAGATGATTTCGTGTGAGATAGTCAAAATCTTAGTATGCGTGGGAAGACTTGAACTCCACTGAGTTTTGAAAATATATTAGAATAGTATGGACATTTTCAGGAATATCTGAGAAGATAATAATGAAATCATTGTCCAAACAAGTAATTATTTAACTAGGGGAAAATCGTTGTTTAAGTAAGAGCAAATCGTTCTTTGAGCGAATCATTGTTCAAGTAAGAGCAAATCGTTATAGCAACCAATTTGATGTTGTAACTTATCGAATCGTTACAATGACCAAATCATTGTTGTAACTTATCGAATTGTTACAATGACCAAGTCGATGTTGTAACTTATCGAATCGTTACAAGGACCAAATCGTTGTTGTAACTTATCAAATCGTTACAATGACCAAATCGATGTTGTCACTTATTGAATCGTTATAGCAATCAAATCATTGTGTCACTTATGAAATCGATGTGAGACCGAAATCGTTGTCTCACTTATGAAATCGATGTGAGACCAAAATTGTTGTTTAACTTATGAAATCGATGTGAGACCGAAATTGTTGTTACACTTATGAAATCGTTGTGAAGTCGGAATCGGTGTTTCACTTACCAAATCGTTGTGAGACCGAAATCGATGTTTCAATAAGGAACTCGATGTGAGACCGAAATTGATGTTTCAATAAGGAACTCGATGTGAGATCGAAATCGATGTTTCAATAAGGAAATCGATGTGAGACCGAAATCGATGTTTCACTTATAAAATTGTTGTGAGACCGAAATTGTTGTTTCACTTATGAAATCGATGTGAGACCGAAATCGTTGTTTCAATAAGGAAATCGATGTGAGATCGAAATCGATGTTTCACTTATGAAATTGTTGTCCGAATCGTTATGCTATAAAGGAAATCGATGTGGACTTAGAGGAAATGCATGCTTTGAACTTTAAATAATAGTGTGTGAGAATAACTTACAGAATTTGCTTAGATTATTTCTTGTGACTGAACTTCACAAAATGGTTGTTCGAAAATATTTGCTAAGGTTTTGTTAATCACCAAAATTGTATATAATTAAATAAAACTATGGAGATAGACTGATCATCAGACGGTAGCTGCTTTGCAAGTGCAAGTGCAGGCTTAGGTTGGTACTTAGGAAGAGTTACCAAGTTGACGAATTGAAGAATCCAACTAAGAACTCAACTTGGATGTAGGCGTAGGCACCTGCTCACGAGGCAGACCTTAGAGGTGTCTCGATGATGGAGCGATTCAGGCGGATGACCCCACCTTTCTTTAAGGGGGAGAGTGATCCAATCATGGTGGAGAGTTGGCTGCGGGAGACGGAGAAGATCTTTCGTGCTATACGATGCGCGGAAGAGGAGCGGGTGACATTAGCCACCTATATGCTGCAGGTAATGAAGTTTCTAGAAGGGTTATGTGTGTTACTTTTAGTACACCTTTAGATTTATCTACCTTCTTTTGCAGGAGCATGCCGATGTGTGGTGGTCATCAGTACTACACACACAGTTCGGGGATGGAGCTATTGAGATTGCATGGACAGAGTTTGTTCGCCTATTCAGGGCGAAGTATATTCCAAAGCATGTGTAAGATCGTATGGAGCAGGAGTTCTTGACATTGACCCAAAGGTCAATGAGTGTGCTTGAGTACGAGGTTAGATTTGCAGAGCTGTCGAAGTATGCACCTCACATAGTAGCTGATGAGTGGAGGAAAGTGAAGAACTTTATCATGGGGTTGAAGCCGTCCCTGAGGACTAGACTGGTGGCATTCGGGCATCGATCGATGGAGGAGGCATTGTCAGTGACATGCATGCAGGAAGCCGAGATGGAGGTATATCTGGAGGAGAAGAGGGCTTCTTTGAAGAGGCCTGGATCAGCGTTTCAGCTGCAGGACAAGAAGAAGAAGACCCCAGTGTTTCCACCCAGGGCTGCACCGACTACAAGCAGTGGCACAGTTGCGGAGAAGCCTTTGTGTTCTCAGTGTGGGAAGCGTCACGGAGGAGATGTTTATTGGGTGACTTCTGGTAGATGCTTGAGGTGTGGTGACAAGAACCACAAGATCCGTGATTGTCAGAAGATGGCACAGCAGTCTGCAGTGGCAGCAGTACCACCAGTAGCTAGACCAGCACCGAGAGCAACAGGGAGACCGAGGGCTCAGGCTCGAGTGTTTGCTTTGGCAAGAGATGAGGTTGAGTTGGTAGAGCATGTCACGGAAGGTACAGTTTTGATTATGGGAATGCATGCTCGTGTTTTATTTGATATTGGTGCTAAGCATACCTTTATTTCCGAGAAATTTGCTAAGGTCTTGATGAAGGAGAGTGATTTAGTTTCTGAAGTGTTGGAGGTTCCATTATTTGTTCATACTCCAGCTAGAACTATGTTAACTGGGCAGTATTTTACTTCTCTTCATGTGAGTATAAAAGAGCGAGATTTGCCTGGTAGCTTTTATCTGTTGAAGATGAAGGACTACGATGCTATTTTGGGCTTGGATTAGCTCGAGGAGCATTATGCCCTTATGGATTGTAGGTAGAAGATTATTATTTTCTAGATTCCTGCTGAAGATTAGTTTTTCCACCCTTTACCCAAGAACATGACGGGTAAGTTTGTGATTTCAGCCCTGAAGGCAACCCGGATGTTGAACAAGGGTTGTAGTGGTTTTCTTGCTAGCGTGGTGATATCTGAAGATTCAAAGAAGGCTAACGTGGAAGATATAGAGATTGTCCGAGATTTCAATGATGTTTTTCCTGAGGACTTGTCTAGTTTGCCCCCTGTATGGGAGATTGAGTTTGGTATTGAGTTAGTACCTAGTACTACACCTATATCTATTGCTCCTTACCGTATGGCACCAGCAGAATTGGCGGAATTGTGGAAGCAACTGCAGGAATTGATAGACAAGGGTTTTATTCGGCCAAGTGTATCACTTTGGGGAGCACCTGTACTTTTTGTGAAGAAGAAGGATGGTTCAACGAGGCTATGCATTGACTACCGCAAGCTAAATCAGGTGACTATTAAGAACAAGTATCCTTTGCCTCGTATTGATGACTTGTTTGACCAATTGCGTGGAGCTTCTGTGTTTTCTAAGATTGATCTTCGTTCTGGCTATCATCAACTCCAAATCAAGCCGAGGGAATCTTCTAAAACGGATTTTAGGACGAGATATGGCCATTATGAGTTCCTGGTCTTACCATTTAGTTTGACGAATGCTCCAGCAGTTTTCATGGATTTGATGAACAGGGTTTTCCGGCAGTATCTTGACTCTTTTGTTGTGGTTTTTATTGATGATGTGTTGATCTATTCACCTGATGAGGAGACTCATAGGGAGCATTTGATGATTGTACTTGAAGTCTTGAGAGCGCACAAATTGTATGCTAAATTTAGTAAGTGCAATTTCTGGATGAAGGAGGTTCACTTCTTGGGGCATGTTATTTCTAGAGATGGTGTTTCTGTGGATCCGGCAAAGGCGGAAGCTATCCTTGATTGGGAGACACCCAGATCATATGCTGATATCAGGAGTTTCCTTGGTTTAGCTAGTTACTATAGAATGTTCATTGAGGGATTCTCTTTCATTGCGGCTACTTTGACAATGCTGACGAGGAAGGGAGTTAAGTTCGAGTGGACCGAAGCTTGTGAAAAAAGTTTCCAGGAGCTGAAGACTCGATTGACTACAGCACTAGTGCTTGTGTTGCCCAATGGTGTGGATCCTTTTTCTATCTACACAGATGCTTCGAAGATTGGGCTTAGCTGTGTTCTAATACAGGGTGGAAGAGTGTTGCATATGCTTCCAGGAAACTTAAAGAGCATGAGCGTAATTGTCCCACTCATGATTTGGAGCTGGCGGCAGTGGTCTTTGCTTTGAAAATCTAGAGGCACTATTTGTATGGGCTGGGATTTAAATTTTTCTCTGACCACAAGAGTCTTAAATATATATTCTCACAGAAGGAGTTGAATTTGAGGCAGCAGAGATGGATTGAATTTCTTAAAGACTATGATTTTGAGATTACTTACGACCAAGGAAAAGCTAATGTGCTGGCGGATGCATTAAGCAGGAAGAGGCAAATGATGCGACAAGACTGGAAGATGTTGGAAGATGCAACAGGATCATTGGCCGTTCTAGAGCCACAATTGTGCAACATGTTCTTAGCACAGTTGACCATTAGATCTTCTGTGCATGACAGGGTTCTTGCTTTGCAAAAAAATGACCCACTATTGCAGGAGTTGGTTGGGAAATCTGGCGTAGTTAGAGATGAAGATGGTGTGATTCGTTTGAATCATCGAGTATGTGTCCCTAATGATGTGGATCTGTGAAAGAAGATTCTGGAGGAAGCGCATAGGTCACAGTTTTCTATTCACCCAGGCAGTGGAAAGATGTACCAGGATCTGAAGCGTTCTTTGTGGTGGTCCGGCATGAAGCGGGATGTTAAGGATGTTGTAGCTAAATGTTTGATATGTCAGCAGGTAAAGGCAGAGCGTCAGCGACCTTCAGGTTTGATGTAGAAACTGAATATTCCTCAGTGGAAATGGGAGCTGATAACTATGGACTTTGTGACTGGATTGCTTAGATCAGCTAGAGGGAATGACGCTATATGGGAGATTGTGGATAGATTCTCGAAGAGTGCCCATTTTCTTGCTATGAAGAAGAAGCAGTCCATAGAGAGTTTGGCTAGGATACATTGATAGTATTGTGATGTTGCATGGTATTCCGAAGTCGATTATCTTAGATCGTGATCCAAGATTTTGGCAGAGTTTGCAGCAAGCTTTTGGCAGTCAATTGAAGTTGAGTTCAGCGTTTCATCCACAAACGGATGGACAGTCCGAGAGGACTATTCAGACATTAGAGGATATGATTAGGGCTTGTGTTCTTGATTGGAGAGGAGATTGAGAATGCCACCTAGCTCTTGTGGAATTTGCATACAATAATAGTTTCCATTCGAGTATAGGTATGGCGCCATTTGAGGCTTTGTATGGGAGACCGTGTAGATCCCCATTGTGTTGGGAAGAAGCAGGAGATCGAAATTTGGTTAGGCCGGAAGTGGTGTAAGAAACATGGGCAAAAATCTAGTTGATTGTGGACAGATTGAAGGCAGCTCAAGATCGTCAAAAGAGTTATGCAGATTCGAGGATAAAGGACTTGGCTTTTGAGGTAGGAGATCATATATTTCTCAAAGTGTCACCAACCAAGGGTGTAGTGAGATTTGGGAAGAGATGTAAGTTGAATCCTAGATTCATTGGACCCTTTGAGGTATTGAGAAAGATGGGGAATGTGGCATACCAACTAGCTTTGCCGCCATCCTTGGTAGGAGTACACCAGATTTTTCATGTATCCATGTTGAGAAGATATGTTCGAGATCCGGCTCATGTGATTAGCTATGAACCGATGCAGTTTCAGCCAGATTTGTCTTATGCGAAGCAGCCTGTAGAGATTCTGGATCGAAAAGTTCAAGAATTGAGATCTAAATCTATTCCTTTCATGAAAGTCTTATGGAGGAATTTCTCACGTGAAGAAGCAACTTGGGAACTTGAAGAGATTATGAAGAAGCAATATCCATCGTTGTTCGGTAAGTGTTCTAACTTATCTTCGAGGACGAAGATTACTTTAAGGGGGAGAGGGTGTAGTGCCCTAGTTTTGCTGGATTGAATGATGCAATTGTGTATGTGCTTTCAGCATTTAATAGTATACTGTAACTTTGATGAACTTGACGTCAATATCTACTGACGTTGACTACAGTTAGCGGCATGATCGATTGTCGTCTACTGTCTGTTAACGACAGGGGATTGTGCTGTTTATTATTTTCTTGCATATTTGGTTTTTCTGGCAAATAAGTTGACGACATGATCGATAGAAGTCTACTTCATGGTCGACGACAACAGGGGTTGACATTAACCTGACTTGCCAGTTTTTGTTGTTACCGTTCCGGGGAGAAGAGATCGGCCGTTTCCAAAGCATTTAATGGGAAGATCTGTGTGTTTCTGGTTCAAGGGTTAGGATTGAGGCTTAGATGATCCATAGGAATCCTTATAAGACCCAGATTTGGCCATTAGGAAAGAGTTTTCTCGCTGGTTTTGGGGTGAGAAAAGAGGGCCGAAGGGAGGGTTGCAGAGCCTTGTTCGTGCAATTTGGAGCAAGCTAGATCAAGGGAGAACTTCAAGGATCGTGAACAGAAGGATCTCCAAGTGTGGGTGCTGTGCTAGAGGTCGGATTGGGCGATTGAAGACGGAGTGAAGGATTGCCATGTTGCCAAGGCGGGCATCTTCAAATCTTTCTTCGTCACTTTAGAAGGAGGGTTAGAGGCAAGTAGCATGGGGGAACAGTTTAGGATACTACATGCTTTAGATTTTCCATTTTTACATATTTTGAAATCCATGAAATAAAACATGGGAAGGGGTTAAAGTTCTGTCATTTCATGTGCGGTTTTCTGCGTTTTCTGGTCGGATGAACTAAATGTCCACATCGACTGCCATTTAATTCATGTAAACGTCAAGCTTTTGGACACCTACTATATATTAACGGCACTATCTGTCGCCGTCAACTAATATTAACGATAGGTATGTGGATGTTAACCTGTGTAAACGGCTACATATTGGCCGTTAAGTTCATCAGTGTTGTTTTCTGCCAAGATTCTGATGTTCTGTGGATTTTATGTAATCTATGCATGAGTAGGGTGTTCGGTTAGACTCTGTCAGGTATGAATTGTTACTGTTACGCAGCAGGAAATAGTGGTAATGATGTATGGATTATGTGTGATGATTTAGAGCATTTTCTTTACTTAATTAAATGGAAATCGAAATAGTTACAAACTGATCCATGTTGTGATGTTTTAAGTGGGATTCACACTACTATTGGATGGAACTTCAAAACCATTGTGCTCAGACTTTACATAGAAAATTGCATGATCCTTCACTATTGTACTATGCTAATTAGTTCAAGTTTATGAGAATTAATCATGAAAAACGATATAGAATTCAGAAAATTATGAAAATTTACATGTGTGATGCATGATTGTAATTAGAATTTATATCAAAATTTCGGAATTTTCTGAGCACTGTACATGCTGTTATGATTTTCTGAATGGAAAGAATGTGCATAGAAATTAATTAATGGAGAAAAGAGCATGAATGATAAACCATGATGAAATCAGTATAGGTAGTGTCATGTTAGGTTACTGTCGTACAATAGAGTACTGACTTCAAAAGAAAGAAAATGTATTATGAAATCTTGCATTATAGCTTAACTAGTTATGCATGAATTTATGAATTGCATAAAGTAATTTCATAATTACATGAAAACATGTATATTATATTTCTAAAATAATATGGCCAATAAGACATTGCTATTATAGAGATATCTACATGGAACTACACCATGGAATGCCCCTATGGTAATGGTTCATCTACATGATTTGACTACATGAATCCATGGGCAACGGATTGAAATCCTGGAGGTAGACATGTTCTACTGGTTAAGGTGAGAAGGACTTTCCCCGGTATTGCGCAATAACCAAGCCTTTATCACTGTTTTGCCTAGGTGATAAGTGAATGTTTCTCTACATAATCTCTATTAATAGTGGGGCTATGTCTTGGCAACTATTCATACATGATAAATGATCTACATGCTACATGTCAAATGAACTACATGCTACATGTTAATTGCCTACATGCTATATAATGATTGACTACATGTTACAAGATATGAACTACATGTTACATGATATGGACTATATGCTACTTGAAATTGATTACATGCTACATGACATTGAACACACATTATAAGAGTTGACTATATGCCATGCCACATGAAAATGTTTAAATCATTTGTTTTACTATGAGATGTAAGCCACATGTTACAGGAAATCGTTTTATTCTTCATGATGAATAACCATGCCATGTAAAGAGTGATTGTCAAATGAATTAGAACATGTTGATAGGAAGAGTTATATGGTATCAAGGATAAGAAAAGAAATAAGCTATCATGTTTTAAAGTTACTATATGATAAATCTTGAACTGTCTTTCCTTGTTGCTTGTTGGGCCTAGTAGACTCACACTTGATTAACATTTTAGGAGAGACTGAGGATACTCAAGAGTTAGTACACTCTGACTCAGAGCGTGAGGACATGGAGGCGTTGTTCTTTATTTGTGTGTGATTGAGAGTGATTATGTATGTGAGAATAAAATTTGTATTTTGAGCATTATGTTATTTGGACTTATGAACTGTTATAACTTTGGACTATTGCAATTCTTCTTTTATGCTTTAGACTTGGTATTTGGATGCAATGTTGATTGAAAATTTTAGTTCCATATTTCATTGCAACTTGTTGGAATTTAAATTGTCATTTATGTATATCTCAATCTGACCGATTATTGTTGGATATTTTCCACTGTAATACCTCTATTGGATCCAATGTGACTTGGAACAACTGTACTAGGTCTAAGAGGGGCGTTACAAGGTAGAACTCCTTGAAGGAGGAGGTATGATGGAAGGTACCATTCTTGCTAAACCTTTGGACTAGTCTTATGATATCTTTCTTACTGGTATATTCCTAAGTGGGAGAGATGATTAAGGAAAAGTTCAGAAATAACCTGGTAGTTTTACCATAGCCCATCATTGAAATTAAGATGGAGTCAGATTAACCGCAAAGGAATGAAGGAGTTGAAAGGAATTAGATGGATAGTATAAACGACCTATGGGAGAAGACAAGTAACATTATGACGGTAAGGGTACAAGAATGTAGATACAAGCTAGAGTTGATTAGAGGTCAGACCAAGCATTACACCCATAACAAACTCATAGAACCTAGATCAAAACCTAGCTCTCAAGGATAGACAAATAAATGAATAAAACTCTCTACCCACTCAAAGGTGTGACAGTGTGATGTCTATAAGCTATATGGTGGCCGAATGGATAGCAAAATTGACATGGCTAAACCAAACCAAGTTAATAGAGTTTGAGAGTTCAAGTTTAACTGAATCGAGAACCCCAATTACCAAGCTCACATGACTAACATTGTGAATTTGGGGACCAAATTCTTTTCAGTGGTGGAGGGTATATCACTCCAGAATTTCAATAATTACAAAATAGGTGATAAATCAATAAGGGACTATTAAACTAGCTAAAACATACGCATGGTGATCGCATATGTAATAATGCATCTAAAAATTACGTAAAAATCATAGTTAGACTTTAAACAATATCCCTTAATTACCCATAAAGGAATTTGGCCAAGAGAAATCTCTTGGACTAAGTTTAAGAGTTATTGCGACATATTATCGTAATTAAAAAAAAGTCAAAAACCCATTATCATATGTATTAAAAGGGGTAAAAAACCAACATTAAAATTATGGGTAGGCTCTAAATGATAGGTATTAGCAACCCAATGAACGAATTGGGTCAAGAATTATCTCTTGGGCCATGAGTAAATTCTAAATAGAAAATTACCCTAAAATTTAAAAATCTTAACTAAGTGAGATTAAGTGAATGAATTCTCACCCAATACACCATTAGTGGGCCATCTGTCACATCCCGTGAATTACACAACGGATATTAATTCGGATAATTAGAGTCGATATTCCTAGACGTGAACAGTCGACAAATAAGCCTCTAGCTAGCACACACTAAATGTGTAACAACACAACATCATAATAGGGCCCAACTATTGAACTCAAATGAAATTGTATTCAAATCCCATCTCAATGTATCAAAGGTAACTAATACAGGACTAAGACTCCATAAAAGGAAAAGTACATTATTCCTCACTACCTACTACATGAATATAACAATCCAGGCAAATTAACTATAGATAGACTCAAGTGTTGGGATGCTCATCACTCGGACGCATTCCCATCCTCTTCTTGAATTTCATAGTCACCTAGAATGGTTAAAAGTAGGGAACGAGCAAACTAGCCCAGTAGGATTTATATCTCAATGTGCGGGCAATGATATAAGTTATTAGCAATTTAGAACTAGGTAAGCACGATTGTCATGATATGCATGTACGAATAAAACTCATTAAACAAGATACTTGAACAAGCTAGATAGAGTGATCATGATAGAGCAAGATCTAGAACGATATGACGAGCAAGATATTATCAATAGCGAGGCATGTAACAAGCATGCAAGATATCACTTAGATTGCAATAATTGCAGGATGGCCATATCACACAAGCAAGCAAGCACGAGCATGAGCATGATCATGTAACACTAATCAAGCACGAAGACACTAATGTACACCAAGGAAAGATCCACCTTGAAATGAACACTAGGACACGTGTATGCGGTTATTGTATCTAGCATTCAACACAACACTATTTCCCAGCACAGATGCAATGCCAGTAATCATTATACCCCATGGTTAACAGTATATTTATAACTCTCCATCATTGGGGCTAGAATGGAGCCCTTGGACACTCGCCGTGCCCGGTCAGCATCTCACTTAATTGTAAATGTAGATATTCATAGTCATTAATGGCAAATAAGAGTTTCAAGACGTAAGCATGTGTAATGTCATGTTCATGATGATGATGAGAACAAGTAGCAAGTAATGTGAACACGATTTCATGATAACAATAGTCAAGAGATAATTTCGGTAGCATAATAGTGCAATTTATACTTTAGTTCACTCTTTACATTAATGGCTTAAGTCTAGATTGTAAATCACACTCACGTGAACAAGATGAGAGAGGAAGTGCACGCTATCTCCAGGGAACTTCAATGGTACAACCAACTCGGTCTCCATGAGGGAATCCATAGAGTACGGAGAATTACAGAGGTCTTAGCGGAAAGGTCGCTAGTCTGCCAGTACGGAATGACCAACAAAGAGCTTCCAATCCCCCAAGAAAGGGTTGCCTCGATGTGTAAGTGTGTAGTGATCATGTGTCTCAATCCACAATCCATCGGTTTGAAACTTACGGAAAACAATTAACATGATAGCATGAGATGAACTACGCATTTAACTAAACGTGGGTTTGTAATCTTTTTAATATAACAATCATCATTTTAGCAAGATAGAACAGTAAGAAGATCAAATCACTAGTTGCATGAATGGTCACATCATTAAAGAGCAATTAGAATATCATTCATGTATTTATAGCTTTTTACATGGGTTGACTGCTTTTAAGCCATTAAACAGACCTCATGCAATAACCAGAACCAAGACATGCAAACTATGAACTCTACACCATGTAAAGTAGGTCTCGAGTAGGTCTTGAAATCCGCATCGGACACAGTCGACACTTTTCACAACGCAGTGTACAGTCAGAACATGCCCAACCTATGAAAACTCAAATCACGACGGCCTATATCGTCGCCTTCATGCTTGAATCGTGATGGTATACCCCGTCACGTTCATGAAATGTGTTCAAAGTAATAATATAAAAATAGCACGAAAACCTTGAGCAGGAAAACCGGATGAATCGCGACGGGGGGTCCACGTCGCGTTTCACGCAAGCTCTGAAAACCATGCAGCGCATAGTTTGAGGCGCCAAAATGGTACTGTTACGATCAAAATCGTGACATAGGGCACGGTCGTGATTCACATGAACACATCAGACTCTTACGTTGCGTTCATGCATGCCCAAAACGCGACGTCTGGTCCCGTCGAGTTTTGGGTTCTTACCCCAAAACGTAGAAAACAGTCACTCGATTCATGCAATGCTTATAACTTCTAATCTAGAGCTTTCAGGACAAAAGTGTAAACATGAAACTCGTTGAGAACAAGGAATAGAAGAGAAATATGGTTTTGGAATCATTAAAATAGGCCTCGAGATGCGTGAGAAATTGACATGAACATGAAAAGCTGTTAACAAGCACGACTTTGGCAAAACGCTTAAAACTCGAGATGTACTCAATGACAATCGATGAAATCACTTAGACATGAAAGTAGACTCGATGCTCTACACATTGATATAAGATTTATTTACATTTGGCTTGAGATCTCCTACCTTTTGGGTTGAAGAAGTCCCATCCTCCAAAAAGCCTTTGTCCAGACCGCTTGGAGGAGAATGCTTAATACACCCGATCCTATGGATGAAAATTGGGCAAACCAGTGGGATTAGGAACTAGACCTAACCCTCTTTCCAGGGGTATAGGTCTTGCACGGTTTGGTTAGGGTTTGGCCTACCTTTGGTCGACTCCAAGAAGAGCTATCTGCACAAGTTGATGTAGACGCAGTAGGGAAGAAGGCTCCGAGTTGGGGCGATTTCCTCCTCTTTTGGGTGCTCAAGAACAACCTCCCACGACCCTAACAATGTGAGACAGGATAGACACCGGTACTCCATGTAGTCTGACTATTTCCTTCACATACAACGCTGCCAGAACATCCACTAACCACTTATTCTTTACTGGAAGAAAGTGAGTGGACTTAGTTAAGCGGTCGACTATTACCCATATGCCATCGAATCCACCTCTAGATTTAAGTAGTCCGAAAATAAAGTCCATCCCTATACCTTCCTTCCCATTTCCATGCCGGGATTTCTAGGGGTTTAAGTTTACCTGCAGGTCACAAGTGTTTCGCCTTGATCTTTTGACATGTTAAGCATCGGGCGACATATTCTGCCATTTCCCTCTTCATATTTGGCCACCAAAAGCTTCTTTTCAGATCTCGATACATTTTGATAGTTCCAGGATGAATGGTATACCTGGTCTTGTGAGCCTCATCCATAATCATCTTCTTTGTCTCTACATGGTTAGGTACACAGACTCGATCCTGGAACAACAATCTTCCTCTTCAGTTAAAGAGAAATCCAGCCTCTGGTCTAGATTAGCCTTAATCTCCATGAGCACAGGGTCATTGTCATGGAGTGCTATAATATCCTCCAATAGTGTAGGTTGTGCTCTCACACTAGCAATAAGTCATCCCTTCTTCTTGATGTCAGCATCAATATTTAACTTGGCAAAGCTTGTTAGGATCGGATAGGTGACTTTAACAGATGAACTATGAAATTGTGTGTATGGCAGCGGAATTAAAATGAGTAAAACACACAATTCGATCAGATCCAAGTGTGGTGTGTGAGTATAGTGAATAAGAACAATAAACCACACGTCAAACCATAGTGCACAGAAGAATTTTAAGGTGGTTCGGAGAACACAACTTGTGCCTCCTACGTCCACCTCCTCACAGCGGAGGTACCACTAGAACAAGTGCAGTACAATCTGAGCACGACGGCTCCAACCTCTTCGAGTGTGACTACTCAAAGAAACCCAAGAGATAGGCACAACGACCTACTCCACAACCACTTGTGAATTCAGCAAATTCACAAGCCCTTGAGCACTATGACTCAAGCACTAGAGCACAACGGCTCCAAACCAAAGTACAAAGTACTCAAACCTCTGGATCACAATAGATCCAAGTTCTGCTAGAACAAGCACACTTGGAGAATAGATCCTTTAGCACGATCTATCTCAGTACAGGATAAAATGGTAAAGACAAATAGAATTGAGCGATCTGTGTAGAACACATACACAGATCCCCCCAGAAAATTTGACACTCAAAACAAACACAGACTCGGCTGGATCTCCTTCTGGATTAGCACTGCTGCAACCATGAGCTCCTCCCCTTCAACTCCTTCTTCTTTTCCTTCTTCTTCCCTTTGGCGGTGCTCTACTGCTCTCCTTCTGGACGCAGGAGCCTTTCCCGCTCAAATGCTCTTCTTCTGGAATGCTCTAAGCTTTCTTGCGTGGGATGTGATTTGGAGTACGAGGATCATGAGTATATATAGTCCCATGTGTGCATGAGGACCCTTGGAGTGTGTGGGCACAAATATCTAGGTAAATTCCCTTGATCCCTAACTTGCCACGTGTCTAAAAAAATCCATGTTTTTGAGCTTCAGACGAAGTGTGTCCACACACAGGCAGACAGTGTCGACACCACTGGCCACTAGCTTCAGAACAGGTTCTGGGAGGGACAGTGAGTGTCGACACACAAGCAGAATGTGTCGACACCACTGGCAGACTGTGTCGACACACAGGCAGACTGTGTCAACACCACTGTGACAAAGTTATATATACCAGAAAATATGATGTGTGAACTATTAACATAAGTCATTATCATCAACATATGAAATATTAACATGTCATTTAGTCATCATTTTAATATGTACAAAATGTACAAAAATGTCATCATCAAAATCAAATTATAAGTGATGTGTCATCATCAAAATCAAATTATGAGTGATGTCAATTAGTCATGATTAAAATCATCATTAAAAGGTTTCAAATACACACTCAACACAACATTCTCCCCATTTATTATGATGACAAAATAAATACAATTTTCTTCCATGTCTTCAATTTCTCCCTCTTAAGACTTTGCAATTTATCCCCCTTTTTGACAACATCAAAAAGATATTCATGAAAGAGAACAAAGAATGGTAGGAGATCAAGAAATGCAGTTGTAGAAATGAAGGTTTAGGAATGATCAAAATAAGTGAGGCAAAGTGATATTGACATATGAGAGAAGTTATTCTATTTTTGGTATTGTGCAATCAAGTGTAATCACAAAGACCCACTCAACACAAATCAGAGCAAAACATAATGGTCTGAATGTAGTTAAAATGATGATGCAAATGTGAATTAATGTGACCTATATGAGTGAGCAGAAATATTTAACAGAGATGTTATGAGCTTGAAGTTTAACACATTGTAGAATAATAGGTCTAAACTCAATATACATAAACTTTATTCTTGTCATGAGCTTTTCTATCTTGTCTTTTTGAATTTACTTTTATTTTTAACTGTGAAAGAATACAAGAATAAATTAGTTAAATCTCACTTTTCAATGCAGGAGATCACATTTATCAGATGCAAGACCTCCTGATTACTCAATGGTTTAACTTTCATTACCTTGTACAGAGATGACAAACTGTTAAACACTTTTTGACGCGAGACAAATCACTTGGTTAGGTGAGATGGCCTGGTTACTCAGCAATAGACAAGTTTGCATTGCTATGTCTGTATTCTTCCAGATTATTGTTTATTTTCTTTTGATATTTTGCAGGAATATGTTTGCTTTGACCATAAGAGTCATGAATATGAGTGTAGAGAGATTATTCTTAACATGTGGTAAAAATGAAGCTTAAACATACACATGTGAAATATTAAAGCCACTCATGTGCCTATAATAGTGTTTTGCAAATCATTTTAAATACATTCAGTATTAAGATTGCACAACTTTGAGATGAAAGTAAATCTTTAAAATTAAACTAAATGCACAATGAGTTTAGTTTCAATGTTTTAAGTCTCTCACATGAAAATAGCACAAGGACTCAAAAATTCTGATAGTTAGGGCTCAGAATAGACAACAATTGTCAAGAGAAATGAGTGAAGAATAGACAATGACTCCCCCTATCAAGTAGCTCTCCAACACAAGGTGAACAAAAAAAAAAGAATTGAATGAAGTGAGAATAGAATCAACAAGTGAGTTTTGTGAAAAGACAAATACTCCCCCTCAACAATTGCATAAAGGGATCTTGATACTTGGCGGAGACATATACTCACGCATAGTGAAAGTGTCCAAACAAGCCTAACTTGCCTTTCTTCAAATCACTATTTGATATACGAAGAATTCCAATGCAAATGAGATGTAGGAATTTATTTACAAGAAAGAATGGCTTTTATTTGCACAAAGAAATGAGATGAAGATATCAGACATGTGAAAACTTGCATAAACCAAGTTCCTTTCTAAGAGAAGTGAATCTAGGTTCTGCAAGAGGCTTAGTGAAAATGTCTGCAATTTGTTTTTCTGTGTCAATGAAGTGGAGTTCAAAAGAATTCTTTGAGGCTTCATCTCAAAGGAAATGATGTCGAATGTCAATGTGTTTTGTGCAGGAATGCTGAATAGGATTTTTGGACAGATTTATAGCACTTGTGTTATCACAAAGAATGGGAATGCAACCTAATGTGTGATTATAATCTAGGAGTTGATGTTTGACCCAAAAAACTTGAGTACCACAGCTACCAGCAGCAACATACTCTGCTTCTACAGTAGAAAGAGCTACAAAGTGTTGCTTTTTGGAAGCCCAAGAGATAAGACAACCATCTAGATATAAACACAACCCACTAGTGCTTTTTCTATCAAGTTTGCACCCGGCATAATCAGCATCACTATATGCAATCAAGTCCAATTTACACCCAGTAGGATACCAAAGACCCAAATCACATGAAGAAAGAAGATATTTGAAAATTCTTTTAACAGCAGACATGTGACTATCTTTAGGATTTGCTTGAAATCTGGCGCACATGCATACACTGAATTGAATATCTGGCCTAGAGGTAGTTAAATAAAGAAGAGATCCAATCATACCTCTGTAAAGTTTAGCATTAACAGGCTTACCAGAAGCATCACTTTCAAGTCTTACACTTGTGGCCATTGGTGTGTTAGATGGCTTGATGTTTTGGAAGTCAAACCTCTTGAGCAACTCCTTGACATATTTTGTTTAACTCAAAAAAATTCCTTCAGCAATTTGATTCACTTGCAGACCTAGAAAGAATGTAAGTTCACCCATTAGACTCATTTCAAATTCAGATTCCATGAGATGGGCAAACTCATTGCACAAGTTATTATCTGTGGAGCCAAAAATGATATCATCAACATAAATTTGAACAGCAATGAAATGATTTTTTGTAGTTTTTGTAAAAAAAGTTTGACCAATGTTTCCTCTTATGTAACCTTTATTTACAAGAAAGGAGCTCAACGGTCATACCAAGCTCTTGGAGCTTGTTTAAGACCATAAAGAGCCTTATTAAGTTTAAAGACATGATCAGAAAATTTTTCATTTTCAAAACCAGGGGGTTATTTAACAAAAATATTTTCTTTTATGTATCCATTTAAAAATGCACTCTTGACATCCATTTGAAATACTTTGAATTTCAAAGAAGCAGCAAATGCAAGAAATATTCGAACAGCTTCAAGTCTTGCTACAGGGGCATAAGACTCTTCAAAATCAATACTAAGTTCTTGGTTATACCCCTGAGCAACAAGTCTAGCTTTATTTCTAACAATTTGACCAGATTCATTCAATTTATTTCTGAAAATCATCTTGTTCCAATGACAAAAGTTAAATCTGAAGGTTTTGGAACTAAATATCAAACTTGATTTCTTTCAAACTGATGAAGCTCTTCATGTATAACATTTATCCAGTTTTCACAAGATAAAGCTTCATCAACATTTTTGGGCTCAATTTGGGAAAGTAGTGCCAAAGAATCCTCATCTATGACAGAATGAAAAGATGATCTGGTTCTTATTCCATCTTGCAAATTACCAACAATGCTTTCAAGTGGATGATCCTTTAAGAATATGGGTTCAGAAATTACCTCAGGGTTTGTAGGAATTTCAGGAACATGATTACCTAAAATACTTGAACTTGGCATTTCAATAACCTCATGTGCATTTGGTACTTCTTGTTATTCAAGATTTGTAGATCGATGTTCAAGAAAATCATCATCATCATCACATATTTGAGTTATGCACAAATTAGGACTGTCAATCTTTTGGAAATTTTCATCAAAAATGACATGTGGAGATTCTTCCACGGTCTTATTTTTCAAAATATAAACTCTGTAAGCTCTTGAATTTTCAGAATAACCTAAGAAGATTGATTCAAAACTTTTTGCATCAAATTTATCAAGATTTGTTTTGTTGTTATTGTGAACAAAACATTTGCAGCCAAAAATTTGAAATATGACACACTTGGCTTTTTATCCTTAACAACTAATAGGGGGTTTTTTTGATCTTTGGTCTTACAATGCTCTATTCAAAATAAAATTAGTTGTAATTACAGCTTCTGCCCAAAAAGATTTAGATAGTTTACTTTCAATGAGCATAGTTCTGGCCATTTCCACAAGAGTTCTGTTTTTCCTTTCTACAACTCCATTTGTTCTGGAGTTCTAGGGGAAGAAAACTTATGGAGAATGTTCAATTCAGTACAGAGATCAGAAAATGATTTATTTTCAAATTCACCCCCATGATCTGTCAAAATGGAATTCAATTTGAAAGACAAACCACGAAGGCAGAATTGTAAAATCTCCTGAATTTTGAACATGCATCACTTTTATGGGATAAGAATAAGACCCAAGTGTATCTAGTAAAGTCATCAATGATCACAAAGCCATATCTATTACCACTGAGACTTTGAGTTCTGGTTGGACCAAAAAGATCCATATGAAGCAGCTCAACTGGTTTAGATGTAAGTACTTCATTGAACACTTTAAAAGATCTTCTTGTTTGTTTTCCTTGAGCACATATCCCACAAACAGGATTGTCAATGACTGGGAAAGATTCAGGAAGAACTTTTACAAGATTCATTCTTACGAGTTTGCTAATGGTTGAGAAACTTGCATGACCCAACCTTTTGTGCCACAACCAAGCTGTGTCATTTTTATTTGCAATCAAACATGTTGGATTGAGTGTGAATTTAATATATTTCTCCTCATGATTTTGATGATGACATGCTGTGATTTTAATGTTTAATGAATGGAACATGTTAAATACATCACATATGTAATAACAATGCTCAAAAGGCATGTTTCCAAAAACGTTATATCACATACATTCATGATAATACATTGTACTAATGATTTATGTGTTTAATTTTCAAGGACATATATTTCTTGTCATGGTAGTGTCGACACACCCACTGTTGGTGTCGACACTAGGCATCAATCCCTGAAGCAAATTCATGAAGATAGGATTCACTGTGTCGACACAGTCCCAGGCAGTGTCAACACTAGACCCAGTCTCTAGAAGATCCATTTTCCAGACTGGGACAGTGTGTCGACACTAGATCCATCTCCCAGAACATCCTTTTGTGCAAATTGGGACAGTGTGTCGACACACTCCGACTGATTTTTCATCTTAAGTTTCACCTGGACACGTGGCCTTCTAGGGATCAATTGGATTGACCTTGGATCATGTGCCCACGCACTCCAAGGGTTCTTTTGGCCATGTTGGGCTATAAATACCTATCTAATCGGCCCCCAAGAAATAGAACTCCTGAAGAGCCTTCCAGAAAAAGCCTTTGGCGGCAAGAAGAGGTCTCTCCCGCTCCTGCTCTCCATGGTGCTGTTGTGAATCATCTCCATCCTTACAAAGCACAAGAAGGTGAAGATTGATCTCTAAAGAAGAGGTGAAATCACTACCCAAGAGAGTAGATCCAGTTGAAGCAAGCAATTGAGGAGAATTCAAGGAAGATCCAGAGGCAACCGTTGCAGAGTATCGCCCAGTGACTTCAAGCTTCAATTCAGCCTTCTCCAAGGGAGTTCTTCTAAAGAACATGTTTTCTACTTAATTGTATTAACTTTCAAATGTTCTTCTGAGTCATTCTTGAGATTGTGCATGGAATTGTTGCACAAGTCTCTGTGAATGAACTCATTCTAGATCAGATCATTGCTAGAGGATCTGATTCTCATTGTTTTTATCTAGCTGGTTGTTTGTGAGCCCTTGTGCTCGGTTGTATTGAGTTGAACACTCAGTGTGTGGTGAGCAGGTGTGCTCAGGTTTCTAGAGTGGTTGTGCTCTAGAGGTTGTGTGTTGGAGTTGTCAAGCTCCAGTGTGTGTTGTACTCAGGTTGAGTAGTGGAGCCTCACTTTGTGAGTGGTGGATGTAGAATCACTAGTGTGATTTCCGAACCACCTAAAAAATTCTGTGCAGTGGTTTGATTTCACTATGCGCTAGATGCATGCATAGGATTTTCGCTCACACTACTGATTGATCTGATCACACACTCTACTCACTCAATTCACACACTCACACATCAGATCTGTGAATTGCAACTCTGATTTGATCTCTGATTCAAAGTATTTTTTAATTGGTTAAGCTTCCGCAGTAATTGGTCTAGATCTATTCATCCCTTCCCCCTTCTAGATCTGGTCCATCCTATATTCGTTCCTACAATTGATATCAGAGCGGTTCATATCTATATCTGATCTGATTTGAGTGTTTCTGTCTGTTCTTTGTGTGTCACTTGCTTGTTGTTTAAGTGTTTCTATTACTGCACTTCATCTTGCTCAATGGATTCTCGAGGTTTCATTGCCGAAGGCCATTCCATCAATAGGCCACCATTTTTCAATGGAACTGATTATTCCTATTGGAAAAATCGCATGCAAGTCTTTCTTAGAGCCTAGAATTATGAGATCTGGAGGGTAGTTGAGGTAGGTCCTTATGAAAACCAGGGAGAAGAGGAAACCTGGACTAGAGAACAAATTAGGAGGGCCACCCTTAACTACAGTGCCATGAATATGCTTCAATGTGCAGTCCATCCTAAGGAATATTCAAGGATATCCATGTCTAAATCTGCTAAGGAGATGTGGGATAAACTTGAATTACTGTATGAGGGAACATCCCAAGTTAAGGAAACCAAAGCAAACATACTTGTTTCTAAATATGAATTATTCATGACGAAATCTGATGAGTCAATTTCTGAAATGTTTGCCAGGTTCATGATAATTCTCAACGGACTGAAGGCTCTAGGTAAAGACTACACTGATGCTGATTTGGTAAGAAAGATCTTGCGCTCTCTTTCATCTATCTGGCACACCAAGGCCACAGTTATTGAAGATTCTAAAGATTTATCCAAAATCTCTTTAGATGAACTCATAGGATCTTTAATGACATATGAAATAAACTTGAAAAGAAATTAAGAGCATATAATCAAGACCAAACCAGTAGCACTTAAAGCTTCATCAAGTAACAAGGACAAAAGTCAAGAGAAATCAAGTTCTGATGAGTCTGAGTCAAATGAGGATGCACTTGCCCTCATGACTAGGTAATTTAGAAAATTTCTAAAATATAGAAAAGGAAAATTTAATGGGAAGAAAAAATTTCCATCTGGCAAAAGAAATATTTCTTCTTCAAATGTGAATTCAAATAGAAATCAAAGAACTGATGAAGTTATTATTTGCTACAGGTGCAACAAACAGGACACATGAAAGGAGAATGTCCTGAGAACAAGAAGGACAAGTACAAGAAGATCAACAAACTGAAGAAGCCTAAAGCAATGGTTGCAACTTGGTCAGATGATGATCCAAGTGAGGATGAAGAAGAGAAGTCCTCAAGCACTGAAAGTGAAGAGATATGCTTTATGGCTAACAGTACTGATGGAAAGGTAAGTACATCTTTTGAGGAATATACAATTGATGATTGGCAAGATGCTTATGTTGAACTAGTTGAAAAATATTTTGAAACAAGAAAAGAAAATAAGCATCTGAAAAAGAAAATTGAAAACATCTTGCATAACCATTCCTCAAACAGAAGAATCTCTGAATTGGAAAATGAAGTGTCTGAGCTTAATGAAGAAAAGGAATGCCTTCTAAATGAAATTGATGAGCTCAAACTTGCATCCCAAAAAGCCAGTAATGACCTTAAAAAACTGTCTGAAAAATTGGAATTGCAACAAAAAGAAAGACAACAAGGTGTTGATGAAATCAAAACTTTAGAAAACCAGCTGAAAGAAAAAGAACAAGTCATTGAAACTTTTACAAAAGGAAAAGACAATCTGGATGCCTTGTTAGGAACAAGAATGAAATCTGTAACACATGGACTAGGATTTCTAACACAAAAATCCCTCAAAGACAAATCTGGTGAAAGGAAAGAAAAACCCACAAAAGCACCCTTAATAAAATTGTTAAAAGTCCTAGTCCCGAGAACAACAAAAACAAGCAAGTGTCAAGCAACACATCCAAAATCTTAAAAAACCAGAACAAAAGAAACCAAACAGGTCGACACACATGGCTGATAGGTCGACACAAGTCAACAAAAAGATGAAAATTGTAACTGCCTAGTCGACACCAGTCAAAGACAGGTCAACCTGCTCAAGTTCAAAAACCAACAACCAGTCAACCAAAAAATCAAATAAAAACTTGAAAAATAACAAAAACACAAAAGGAAACATTCATGACAAACCTTGGACATCCAAGACAACACATCAAGCTGATTATGCTGGTTGTAAGCTTGATAGAAAGAGCACAAGTGGCTTGTGTTTATATCTAGGTGGATGCCTAATTTCTTGGGCTTCCAAAAAGCAACACTCAGTGGCTCTATCAACTACTGAGGCTGAGTATGTTGCAGCTGGTCGTTGTGGCACTCAAATTCTTTGGGTGAAACATCAGCTCCTAAACTATAACCAAGAGTTAGGTTGTGTTCCCATTCTCTGTGATAACACTAGTGCCATCAATCTGTCTAAAAACCCAATTCAGCACTCTCGCACAAAGCACATTGAAATAAGGCATCATTTCTTGAGAGATGAGGTAGCAAAGAAATCATTTGAACTTCTCTTCATTGAAATTGAAAAACAAATTGCTGACATTTTCACTAAACCTCTTCCTGACAACAGATTTTCATCCTTGAGGAGAGAGCTTGGTTTATGCAAATGTCCACAATCTTCTTGACCTCTCCTTATTTGGGTTGAGTGATTAGGCAATTTCTGAGGGGGAGTCTTTGTTTCATCATGTAAATATTCCCTTTATTTGTTTCCTTGATTCATGATGTACAAATCTCTCATAAGCCAATTTCCATTTCTTTTTGTCAAATAAATTCTTCCATCTCACATTGTATTGAAATTCTTGGTATATCAAATGGTGATTTGAAGAAGGACAAGTTCTGCTTGTCTGGACACTTTCACTATGCGAGAGTATATGTCTCCGCCAAGTATCAAGAATAAAATATGCAATTGTTGAGGGGGAGTCTTTATTCTTCAAAAAGATTCATTTCAGTTTTTACAAATCTTGAATCTCTTTATTATGATGAATGATTTTTGGAATCATCATCTCAGGGGGAGTTAAAGGATTCACCACTCACTTCTTTACAAAATTCAAGATTCCTCTTGAGTTATAACAACTTCCATTCATGATATACTCATTAAGTATGTCAAAGAACCTCCAAAATGACTTTTTGATTGATCTACTACTTTTTTACAGTCAACTCTCAACTATACTCTTCAAGCCTACAGAAATTTAAATATCCTTCAAAGACTGAAGGATCATGTGTGTTTTGAATTTAAACACCTCTTCTGCAACTGATGTGGGATATAATTGCTCTCAATTTTATAAAATTCCTTACATTTATATTCAACAGATTAAGGCACAAATGCTGAGAAACTACAAACCTTCACAATGAATGAAGTGTCATGTATGTCATGAAGTATTTTCTGCTATCTCTGTTCAAAGGGGTTCAACAAATAAAATAAAAAATAAAAAATTGTCTATACATTTTGATGATGACTGAGTAACTGGAAATATTTGCGTCTTATAAACGTATATTTTCACGTCAAAAGGTTATCATTTGCTCCTTGAAACTGGATAATGAGCAAATCTTTAGTAACCAGGGACTATGGTGTGTAAAAAGCATTAGTTCTTGAGTGAACAAGATTTACTATATTTGATAGTTTGATTTTTTTTAAAAAAAAAAATGTGTGTCCAAGGAGAATTACATAAAATAAACATCTTTGCCTTCCCTCAGTTTGCTTAAGGTTGTTTACTTTCATCACAATTGATTTCAATCTAAAAGACATTTTCATTTCTTTAGATTTGGAGAATATGGTAGTTTGTCATTGACTGTTGAATGTCCTATATCACTCAAACTATCATTTTAGGGGGTCACATCACTTAATGACTACATCATGTAGGTTGTTGTGTAACACTTGAATTATTGTTGGATTTTTGTGAAAAAATGACAAATGAATTCCTTGGCATCTTAAACATCCTTGCCAAGTTGATTCCATCCATCCTTCATCATTTTAAAGATTCCATTTCATTTACAATTTTTTTCTCATACACATATCATCATGTTCCTTCAGGTCAGGTCGACACAGTCTTCCTCATGTGTCGACACACTCTATGTCCAGGTCGACATAGCTCTACTCTTGTGTCGACACAGTGGCGGTTCCAGGAGGGTCTTTCTAATGGGCGTCGGTTTAGGGATACCTGTACCCGCGGGTTATCTTACCCCAAAGCCCCTTTTCTTCCCCAGGTCGACCCATAGCCGCCATTTGCCTTTGCAAACGGCAGAAAATTCTTCCTTGCTTCCCTCTTCCCGCCATCTCTGTCTCCATCCTCCTCTCATCATCTCTGCCATCTCTGTCTCCATATCTTGCTTCCATCTCTTGCCTGGACGATGCCTCCCAAGCACACCCCTCGTCGAGGCGCCAGGGCTCGGGCAACTGCCAGGGTGGCTGCTGTTGACGCGCCTCCCACTGAAAGAAGAAGCAAACGCCGCCATGACCCTGCAGAGCAGCCAGGTGCTTCTTCTCCATCTCCTACACCATCCAAAAGAGGTAGGATGCCCTCCTCTAGTCGAGGTTCTTCTCAGAGGCGGTCTGCAAACCCTAGGAGAAAGTTCTTGTCCACTTCTCCTGAACCCTCTGCGGAATCATCCTCCAACTCCTCTGGATCCTCTCAGCCTTCTGAGGCTACTCCATCCAAGCTGGCTAGTGAGGGAAAATCTATCTCAAGCCCAGAGCAGTTGACCTAAATGACGTTGCCTTGGCTAGAGCATTTCCTGAAGTATCTGAATTCTTCAATTTTCAAGGATGGTTGCCTTTCATTTCTAATTCCGGACATTTTATCCTAGACTGGTACAAGAGTTTTACCTGAATTTGATCATAGTGCCAGAGGGTTATAAGTCTAAGGTCAAAGGAGTCTCCATTTTGCTTCCACTGAATTGGCTGCTACACTGTTTAAAGTTCCAGATGAGGGTGAAAATTATCATGACTTTGAATTTGATCTGCATGAAGCATATAGTCTACTTATTGGTCTCCCTGCTGATGAGTCAGATTCTAAGCAGACCTATGTGACTAGGTTTAACACAAACACCTTCCCACCTGTCTTAAGGTTGATTCATCATATTCTCACAACCATAATCACACCTTAAGGTGGTGGAAGAGATAGACTGACTGATATTCAGAGATTCAAAATCTACTGCATGAAAAAGAAAATCAATATCAATTTGCATGTGATAATGTATCAGATAATGTCTGAAACAACAAGGAAGGATCTACATAGATCTCTACCCTATGCTGCTCATCTCACTTCAGTATTTGAACACTTTGGAGTGTCATTTGATAATGAGCAAGCTCAGACAATTCCAAAATCCAACATTTATTGCTTGAAGCATTTTCAAAAAATCATGGGTTTTAGAATTGAGGGTGCTCAGGTTATAAGAGGTCCAATCATTGAGGCCCCAGCTGCACCTGAGGAAGTGGACCCTCCTCCTGTTGAAGAGGTTCAGAATGCTCAAGAGGCTGAGATTGGTGCCCCAATACCTCAAGATATACCTCAATCACCCATTATGCATGCCTCTTCACCACTCATTCCTGCTGTGGATCCTCCTTCATTATCTCCCCAATTCCATGGGTCAGCTTCTACTTCCACTGGTGGACCTTCTGTTCCACCAGAATTGTACACATTCTTGGAAGACAAATTTGGAACAATCACCTCCTCTATCCAACAAATGTCAAAGAATTTTGAACTTTGCATTGAGAGGCTTGAAAATTCAATGAATGGTCAGTTTATCAAGCAAAAAGAGGCAGCTGATCATGCAACCCAGAGATTCAACAGGCTGATTGGCACATTGGGTGATGCTTCTATTCAGTTGAAAGAGCATCAAGACATGCTTGAAAAAGTTCTTGAAGTGATCTTGGCCAACACTCAGAAAAATCTCTTCAATAGTCAGGAAGTTGTCACTCAAATTTCAAAGACCAGACTGTCTTTTGCTCACATGGTGGATGACATGGAAGGCATGAAGAATTTGTCAACTCATATTGATCAAGAAATGTCTGCTCTCAAGAGTGACTTTCGCAATCTTCACAAACATGGTGGCGTTGCTAGCACATCTTCAGTCTCCCAGCCTATGTCAGCTAATCTTACTGCTTTTCAAGCCAACATGTATGACAATTCTCAAAGATTGGAAGAACTCCTGCATACTCATTTGGCAACTATGCAATCTCAGTTGAGATCCAATCTATCTGCCATGGAGACAAGACTGAAGTCTATAGTCTATTCTACTCCATATTCCTCCTCCACCTCCATCCTCTTGATGGATTGTGTATTTTGATGATGTCAAAGGGGGAGAAGGAATATCTTTATTATGAATGTGTGAATGAATGCTCGTGAATGTGAATGGATGCTTGTAAATATCAACTTTGTATGGTTTCTTTGGCCATTTTTGAAAAGACATGGTTATTAGTAGCATTGTGTGTTTGATTGTGACATTGTCAAATGTTACTAATTGTGCTCAATGGCCTTTGATGAGTTGAATGGAAATGTTGAAACATGTTGTTAATTGTCATTCAATGTGTATGTGCTTGGATACTATGTGAATGAATGGCTTAAAATCACAATTCTTTGAAATTCAGACACTCATTTTGACTTAATGTTGCCATCATCAAAAAGGGGGAGATTGTTGGGTTGAGTGTGAATTTAATATATTTCTCCTCATGATTTTGATGATGACATGCTGTGATTTTAATGTTTAATGAATGGAACATGTTAAATACATCACATATGTAATAACAATGCTCAAAAGGCATGTTTCCAAACACGTTATATCACATACATTCATGATAATACATTGTACTAATGATTTATGTGTTTAATTTTCAGGGACATATATTTCTTGTCATGGTAGTGTCGACACACCCACTGTTGGTGTCGACACTGGGCATCAATCCCTGAAGCAAATTCATGAAGATAGGGTTCACTGTGTCGACACAGTCTCAGGCAGTGTCGACACTAGACCCAGTCTCCAGAAGACCCATTTGCCAGACTAGGACAGTGTGTCGACACAGCCAGTGAGTGTGTCGACACTACAGCCATCTCCCAGAACATCTTTTTGTGAAAATTGGGATAGTGTGTCGACACACTCTGGGACAGTGTCGACACACTCCGGCTGATTTTTCATCTTAAGTTTCACCTGGACACGTGGCCTTCTAGGGATCAATTGGATTGACCTTGGATCATGTGCCCACGCGCTCCAAGGGTTCTTTTGGCCATGTTGGGCTATAAATACCTATCTAATCGGCCCCAAGAAATAGAACTCCTGAAGAGCCTTCCAGAAAAAGCCTTTGGCGGCAAGAAGAGGTCTCTCCCGCTCCTGCTCTCCATGGTGCTGTTGTGACTCATCCATCCTGCGAAGCACAAGAAGGTGAAGATTGATCTCTGAAGAAGAGGTGAAATCACTTCCCAAGAGAGTAGATCCAGTTGAAGCAAGCAATTGAGGAGAATTCAAGGAAGATCCAGAGGCAACCGTTGCAGAGCATCGCCCAGTGACTTCAAGCTTCAAGAATTTCCTCAATTCAGCCTTCTCCAAGGGAGTTCTTCTAAAGAACATGTTTTCTACTTAATTGTATTAACTTTCAAATTGTTCTTCTGAGTCATTCTTGAGATTGTGCATGGAATTGTTGCACAAGTCTCTGTGAATGAACTCATTCTAGATCAGATCATTGCTAGAGGATCTGATTCTCATTGTTTTTGATCTAGCTGGTTGTTTGTGAGCCCTTGTGCTCAGTTGTATTGAGTTGAACACTCAGTGTGTGGTTGAGCAGGTGTGCTCAGGTTTCTAGAGTGGTTGTGCTCTAGAGGTTGTGTGTTGGAGTTGTCAAGCTCCAGTGTGTATTGTACTCAGGTTAAGTAGTGGAGCCTCACTGTGTGAGGGGTGGATGTAGGAATCACTGGTGTGATTTCTGAACCACCTAAAAATCTTCTGTGCAGTGGTTTGATTTGTGGTTTGATTTCACTCTGCGCCAGATGCATGCATAGGATTTTCGCTCACACTACTGATTGATCTGATCACACACTCTACTCACTCAATTCACACACTCACACATCAGATCTGTGAATTGCAACTTTGATTTGATATATGATTCAAAGTATTTTTTAATTGGTTAAGCTTCCGCAGTAATTGGTCTAGATCTATTCAACCCCCCCCCCCCTTCTAGATCTGGTCCATCCTATATTCGATCCTACAAAACAAACATTTGAAGAGGAATTATCACACATATCAATCATGTAGACATTATTTTCTCTTTTTTCAATCAGTTTGATTTGTTCAAAAGAGGAGTCAATTATTTTTCATGAATCATGTTCAAAAAGAATTTTGTGACCATTGTCACAAAATTGACTTATACTAAGCAAGTTGTAATTCAATCCTTCAACTAAGCAAACACCATCACTCAAGGTTATGCAAGACTTACCAATTTTTCCTTTGTCAATTATTTTTTCTTTATTCTTACCTCCGAAGGTGACTGTTCCACCTTCCTTTTCAATCAAGCATTAAAATTTATTTCTATTTCCTATCATGTGCCGTGAGCATCCAGATGTTTGAATTGGATACACGGCTGTCCTGCACATAACAAATTAGACAAGAAAAGTTTTTGGTACCCACATGAGATTGGTATCAACATCTTGAGTGAGAAGAGAAAATAAATCCTTTCTGACCCAAATTTGTGTATGTTTCTTCACATTGTTCTTTGGACCAGAAGGTTTAACTTTTTATTTTTCAATTTTCTGAACATTATACCTCTTAGTTGGTTTGTTCCACTGTGAAAAACTTGGCATGTATTGCTGCTGATAAACAGAAAAATGTGAATGATAGAAATAAGGATTGAACCATTGGTTACCATTATACCTTTGGTTCCAAGACTTATTCCATCTTGAATTGTAAGATGGGAAAACATAACAATTTCCATGAGAAAAATGATTATTGATTGGTTTGAAGTTTTTCTGATTTTTATAAGAAAGGTAGGTCAACCTATGCATGGTTTGTGTCAACCTATGTTGTGTGTGTGTCGACCTGGGTAGGGTATGTGTCGACCTCTGACTAGGATAGGCGACCTGTGCAGAGTGTGTGTCGACCTCACAGGTTCTTTCTATTTTTGTATTTTTCCTTTGTTTTCATATGAACCTTCCTTGACAAATTTTATTAGAGGAATTTTTTATGGTTTTATTTTCTTTGGAGATGATTCAGTTTTCTTTGAATTTTGTAGTTCAAAACCTAAGCCATGCTTATTTGAATTCATCTTCATTCCCAGTAGAGCATTCAGATTTTCTTTGCCTTGTGTGAAGTTCTTGATGATGTCTTCTTTTTCTTTAAAGCAAATATTGAGTTTTTCAATTTGATTTAAATTTTCTTGATTTTCCTTCTCTTTTCCATTAAATTTCTTGATAGAATTGATAAGTTCTTTGTTCAATTTTTGAATTTTCAATTTTAGATCATCAACAAAAATTAACAATTCATCATTTTCTTTGATTTGATCTAAAATCTGAGCTTCTAATTCAGAATTTTTTCCATAAGATGATGTGTCATGAAGAATGTTATCAATTTTTCTTTTCAAATATTTATTTTCTTTTCTAACATCAGAAAGATTTTCAACTAAATTATCATATGCTTCTTGCCAATCTTCAATGGTAAATAGTTCAAAAGACATATCTACCTGTTCTTCACTACTTCCAGCCATGAAGCAGATTTCATTTCCTTCTGAACTTGAGGATTCTGTATTGCTGTCTGAACTTTGATCCTCATCTGACCATGTAGCAACCATGGCCTTGTTCTTCTTTTTGTGAAACTCCTTCTTGTGATTTTTGTACTTGTCCTTCTTAGCCTCTGGACATTCAGCCTTCATATGCCCAGAGTTGTTGCACCTGTAACACACAGGAATTTCATCAGTTTTCTTATCATCAACATGGGAGAAGTGTTTCTTTTTACTAGACATGACATTTTTCTTATTACCAAAATTCTTCTTGTTTGATTTTAGAAATACCCTAAATTATCTAGTAATCAAAGCAAGATTATCATTGTCAGATTCAGATTTTTTAGATTCAGAAATTTCTTTAGATTTTCCTACTTTAAGAGCAATGGGTTTTGATTTCAGCATGTGTTCTTCAGATCTTTTAAGATTTAGCTCATAAGTCATTAAAGATCTAATGAGTTCATCCAATGTTATTTTGGATAAATCCTATGAATCCTCAATAACTGTGGCTTTAGTGTGCCACACAGGAGATAAGGAGCGCAAAATTTTTCTTACCAAATCTTCATTTGAGTATTCCTTACCTAAAGATCGAAGACCATTGATGATAACCATGAACCTAGCAAACATCTTAGATATAGTTTCATCAGTTTTCATGATAAACAATTCATAATCAGAAACTAACATGTTTGCTTTAGTTTCTCTAACTTGAGATGTGCCCTCATATAGCAATTCTAATTTATCCCACATCTCCTTGGCAGACTTACACATAGAGATTCTGGAATACTCCTTCGGATGGATGGCACATTGCAGCATGTTCATGGCGCTGTAGTTCAGGGTGATCCTTATGATCTGCTCCCTAGTCCATTGATCTTCATCTCCAGTGACTTCGATTGGTCCTTTTTCAACAATTCTCCATACTTCATAGTTCTGTGCTCTAAGAAAAACCATCATCCTATTCTTCCAGTAAGGATAGTCAGTACCATCAAAAAATGGAGGTCTATTAATTGAATGACCTTCAGTAACGAAACCTCTAGAGTCCATGATAAAGACAATCAAATCAAACACACAGCACAATTTGAGCAAGTAATTGAGTGAATAAAAATCTGAAATACAAAAAATTCACCAAAGCACCTCAGATCATAGAATTGACTCTGACCTGCTCTGATACCAGTTGTTAGGATCGGATATGTGACTTTAATAGATGAACTAAGAAATTGTGTGTATGGCAGCAGAATTAAAATGAGTGAAACACACAATTCGATCAGATCCAAGTGTGGTGTGTGAGTATAGTGAATAAGAACAATAAACCACACGTCAAACCATAGTGCATAGAAGAATTTTAAGGTGGTTTGGAGAACACAACTTGTGCCTCCTACATCCACCTCCTCACAGCGGAGGAACCACTAGAACAAGTGCAGTACAATCTGAGCACAACGGCTCCAACCTCTTCGAGTGCGACTACTCAAAGAAACCCAAGAGATAGGCACAACGACCTACTCTACAACCACTTGTGAATTCACAAATTCACAAGCCCTTGAGCACTACGGCTCAAGCACTAGAGCACAACGGCTCCAACCCAGAGCACTACGGCTCCAAACCAGAGTACAAAGTACTCAAACCTCTGGATCACAACAGATCCAAGTTCTGCTAGAACAAGCACACTTGGAGAATAGATCCTCTAGCATGATCTATCTCAGTACAAGATAAAATGGTAAAGACAAATAGAATTGGACGATCTGTGTAGAACACATACACAGATCCCCAAGGGAAATTGACACTCAAAACAAACACAGACTCGGCTGGATCTCCTTCTGGATCAGCACTGCTGCAACCACGAGCTCCTCCCCTTCTTCTCCTTCTTCTTTTCCTTCTTATTCCCTTTGGCGGCGCTCTGCTGCTCTCCTTCTAGACACAGGAGCCTTTCTCGCTTAAATGCTCTTCTTCTGGAATGCTCTAAGCTTTTTGTGTGGGATGTGATTGGAGTACGAGAATCATGAGTATATATAGTCCCATGTGTGCATGAGGACCCTTGGAGTGTGTGGGCACAAATATCTAGGTTAATTCCCTTGATCCCTAACCAGCCACGTGTCTAGAAAAATCCACGTTTTTGAGCTTCAGACGAAGTGTGTCGACACACAGGCAGACTGTGTCGACACCACTGGCCACTGGCTTTAGAACAAGTTCTGGGAGGGATAGTGAGTGTCGACACACAGGCAGAATGTGTCGACACCACTGGCAGACTGTCGACACACAGGCAGACTGTGTCGACACCACTGTGAAAAAGTTATGTAAACCTGAAAATATGATGTGTGAACTATTAACATAAGTCATTATCATCAACATATGAAATATTAACATGTCATTTAGTCATCATTTTAATATGTACAAAATGTACAAAAATGTCATCATCAAAATCAAATTATAAGTGTTGTGTCATCATCAAAATCAAATTATGAGTGATGTCAATTAGCCATGATTAAAATCATCATTAAAAGGTTTCAAATACACACTCAACACAACAAAGCCTTCTAATAATCTCCATTCACCCACCATTAGACTTGACAATGTAATCATTAGCTTTCTACTTAGAGCATCTACCACAGCATTTGCTTTACCTAGATAGTATTGGATAGTGAAATCTATGTCTTTGAGATACTCCAACCACCTCCGCTATCTCATGTTCAATTCCTGCTGAGAAAGTAGATACTTTAAGCTTTTATGGTCAGAAAACACAATGAACTTCCCACCATATAGATGATGACGTCATATCTTCAAGGCAAAGACTACAGCAGCTAGCTCCAAATCATGTATAGGATAATTGTCCTCGTGCTTCTTCAATTTTCTGGACGCGTAACATATGACTTTCCCATTTTGCATCAGCACACAGCCTAGGCCGATCTCAGATGCATCTGTGTATACTTCAAAACTACCCCCAGTCACTGACAATGTTAGTATAGGTGCTGAGGTGAGGTGCTCTTTCAATGCCTTCAAGATTTCTTCACATTCGGCAGTCCATGCAAATAGATTCTCCTTCCTGGTAAGCTTGGTCAATGGCACAGCTATCTTTGAAAAATCTTTGATGAAACGGAGATAATAACCAGCTAAACCAGAAAGCTCCTAATCTCCGACACACTGGGGACATGCGATACGGAGCTTTTGAAACAGGGGCTGCCCCAGGAAGTAACTCGATGGTGAAGTTTACCTCCCGCTCAGGTGGTATACCAGGTAATTCCTCAGGAATACATCAGGATAGTCTCTGGCTATGGTAATGTCTTCTAGGGTTGGTTTCTTCTTTTTAGTGGCCATGACTGAGACTAGGAAAGCATCACAACCCTGGTTGATCAGCTTGGAAGCCTTTAAAGAGGATATTAAGACAGAGTGTTTATGATAGCGGATGCCAAATAGTGATAGAGTTGGAAGGTTTGGTCTTTTAAAGGTGACCCTTCTATGGCGACAATTTACATCGGCATCATATTCAATTAGCCAATCGACACCCAGTATGGCATCATAACCCTTCATGTCTAAACAGATGAGGTCGGCAGGGAGATTGTGTCCCCCAATTATAGTTTCACATTTTGACAAGTAGTGGGTGAGTTTAGATTGTGAGCCAAGTGGAGAGGCTACAGTGATATTGGATTTCAGAGGTATAGGTTTGACAGGTAGAGTTGCAGCAAACGTGGTGGAAATAAATGAATATGCAGCTCCGGTATCGATAAGCACAAAAGTAGGTTGAGAGTGTATGGAAATGGTACCTTCCACCATATCCCTTCCTCGGGTAGGTCAGCTTCAACAACAGCATTAAGGCGTCCCTGACATCATGGTACGTTCTGAGCTCTACCTGGCTGGTCCTTCAGCATAGGACAGTCAGGAATACGGTGGTCACGACCCCCACATTTCAAGCATGCCCCGAGCTTCTTTCAGCATTCTTCAGCTCGGTGCCCTGGTTTATCACAAAATCTGTAGTTCTCAGCTAACTGCCTTGTCACGCCCCGACGCGGAATATCGGAGCGCGAAGGCAGTTGCAAGAAAAAGGTATAGAGCAAATACTAGACATCAAACCATTGCACATTGAATAATATTAAAGCAAATCTTTCTCATTAATAACTTTTCAAATGTCTAGTTACAACCACTAATATCAGAGCCATTCTATAGGGCCCAATTACATTGCAATAGAAGGAAATAACTGACTACAACTCTAAGATAACATAATGACTCGAGGGTACTCTTGGCTTCACTCTTGGTCATTCCCTTCCTCCTGAGTGTATGTGTCATCCTCGGTCTCACCTGAGAACACAACATCAAATAATGTAGGGTGAGCGATAACGCCAGTAGGACTTAAATCTCAGGCTCAAGCAGGTTTTAAATAATTAACGCATTTAATGGTAGAGTGTCTAAAGATAGCAGGTACAAGAGAGTCAAAATATAGCAAGAGATAACACAATAGCACGAGATCGAGTATAGTTTCCAAAAATAGCACAGGTATCGAGTATAGCACGAATAGTAGGATGGCCATAGCACAACTAGCACAAGTATAGTAATAGCACGACGAGTATAGCACTTGTTTGTCATTCTAGACATCGAGAGAGTATAGCACGTTTTGTGTTTTGATTGTCATATAGATAATCGAGATAGATAGCACTTGAGTGTAATGCCAAACACTCTGATCATTTAACTCCCATGGGCACTAGCACTTTCGGGCGCACATCCCAGGACTAGATCGGGCCCTTTATATATTGCCAGGCATTGGTTATATTGTTTATCTTTAGACAATCAGTCAATGGCCAATATAGAGTACCAAGAAGTATATGAGAGCACTAGATGAATAGACGAGATTGTAGAGTGAATGTGAATAGACGAGCGAGTAGAGTACAGACGAGAGCTAGTGGACATTGCACGTAATGCGACGAGTAAACAGGCGATAGTAACAGTTGCACAACACGCGCACATGGTGTTGGCAGTCAGGTGGAACTCACGACCCTACCACTGGCCATGTTAAGCACAGGTCCAGAGGTCTGATGTGATTCAAGGTAAGAGCAAACTTCTAGTAGCCGTTTGGATCATATCGATCCCTAAAGGTGTAATGGGTGTTAGAGTACAACCGGCTCGTCGACCATGTGGGAATCCATGATCAGAGGAGACTTACGGAGGCCTTATGCAAGGGTTCACTAGTCCGGCGAAAGGAATATCTGACGAAGAGTTCACCACAAGCCAAGTAAAGTGTGTTTATAAAATAGGTGCTCGACGTTCTAGAGGAATTCTAGAACAGTGGAGCGTCGATATCGGTATATAGACAACGCAAGAAACGAATACAAGTCCTTTAAAATAGGGCAATTAATATACTTCATTGCAATAAATTTCCAGATACATTATGAGATATGTTATGCCAGATTTCAGCCATATATGGATGGTTCATGTGTGTGCATATGTAAGAGAAATCATAGATAGAAATAAGTCGTGAATATGTATTTTAAACATTCAATATAGCTCCATTTTAAGCAGGGTGTTTACTGGGGGTATAACGGTAAAAAGGTGACGTATGACAGAATATATATATATATATATTTTTTTTTATGGGTTTTTCATCAAAATTCTTTTGAAGGCGACGTACCCCTGTACGGTCGCGACAGGGTCAGGGTAGAACGCGACAGGGCCTAAAAAGGGTCGCGACATGGCTTGCATATCAGGTTCTGAGAATGCGACGGCTCACCTGTCGCCTTCTTGAATGCGACAGGTAGGCTGTCACAATCGGAGCCCAGAAAGCGACATATCGAGGTGTCACCTTCTGGTTGTCTGCGCCTGACTCTGACAGGAGTCAGACCAGACATTGGATTGCGGACCAGAACATTCAAATTTTGATACAGGGTCGTTTAGAAAATCATAACTAATTATATACATGATGAAAACTCACGAAATCAGTGGCAAATGAAACAGACATGCGAGAGTACTTCCAGTAAATAGGAATTCGAGAAAGAGCATGATTTGAATATGGTTTGAGAATGAACAAGAACGAGTAACATAGAACATGATATAGAGAGCAAGATTGATTTAATTCGAGCAACATGCTTGATAAAAATTAGGGCTTTTAGGGGCGAAAGTTCCCTAATGATCATCAGTATCTCCCATAAAAATTTCAAGGCATGGGATTTAGTAATCATGGAGAACAAGAATTGTGAAGAGGGTTCGGGGTCAAGAGAGTTGCAGAACTTCAAAATTCAAGAAGAAAATATTGGCTCAATGGAAAATTATGAAACTTGAGGTTTCGTTCCTGATAGACGAGACATCCTACAGAAAAAGTTTCATGGTTTATGCTTGTGAGAATGCCTACCTTTGACTCGATTTATCTTCTAGGGCTTAGAACTCCAAGAACGAGGAAGAAGCTCCAAGAACTCCTTCTTCCCACGAGATTCTCTCCTCCTTGGCCTCTTCTCCACGTCCAACAACCTTTGGCAACGAGCTAGGGTCGGCTAAGAGGGTTTAAGAGGTGTATTTATATAAATACAAGTTCCTATTCCTACTACTACTCTAATTGCTCTTAATTACAAGATTTCCTAACTCCAACCTTCCTTCCTTGCTTTCCAATCTCTATTTAGGCTAGGAAGAGATCCAAATTCGTGCTAAACCATATGGGGTAGGTTTAGGAATCCAATTTCAACTCAAACTTCCTATTTAATGCATTAAATACCCCTTTTTCATTTAGGTAATAATTTAGTTACGAATTTAGGGTATTTTCCTATTATTCTCCCTTTGTAAATTCATATTTTAACCCAATAAATTCTAGAGGGTCCATTAAGCAAAGCTCATTACTCTTTTCCATTTAATGGGTTTTATTTAATGCTCTTTTCATTTAAATATCCATTTAGCTAGGTTTTAATTCTTTATTTAATTAATTTAATTTTTTTCTTTTTTCTTAAAAATTCAGGTTGCTACAGCCTACCTTCCACTTTGACCTACTTGTCCACTGCATAGTCTCTTCCAGCATTCGACCTCTTCTTGTTGTTGTTAAAGTTGTTGTTGTTACGGAAAGTTGGAGCAGTATTAGGTGCTCCCTTCTTGATGATGATTGGCTTGGAGTTGTCCTTTCCTCTCATGCCTTCAACTTTGGCCATAGTGTCTTCTACCAGCTAAACTCTTTGGACCATTTTAGTGTAGGTTTGAATGTTATGAGGTCCGAGCTTCTCGATGAACATAGACCTGAGCCCATCCATGAAACGGTTGGCCTTCAACCTTTCCGTGCCCACCAGATGTGGGGCATACAACGCCAGGCGAGCGAACTGAGCTTCATACTCAGCCACAGACATGCTCTTCTGTTTTAGTGCGGCAAACTCCACCGCTTTCTTCTCCTTAACTCCCTCAGAGAAATACTTTCCCCGGAATATCTCCAGGAATCCAGCCCACTCCAATTCAGCTACATTAGGCAGATGGGCCGATGTGGTCTTCCACCATGCTCGGGCATCCTTAGTAAATTGGAAAGTGGTCAGTACCACCTTCTCCCTATTGGTGCATTGCATAACTTGAAAATTCCTTTCTATTTCTTCCTGCCAATTCTCCGCCTCGTCTAGGTCAGGGGATCCAGAGAAACGAGGAGAGTTCAAACTCCTAAAGTTGTGGTGTAGATCACCAGCTCCATTCCTAGCAGCAGCAGCCTGATTGCCAGCCTGAACCACATTTTGTAATGCTTGAGTCAATCCAGCCACAGTTTCTTGCATAGCTTGCCACTGATTGCGAGCCATTGCATTTGAGTGTAAGAGTTATGGGGGTCCTTGAGAAAAGGATAGAAACCAATTAATGTCTCTAGATACTTATAAGTGTCAATGGGTAGGAGTGTGTTGTTTATTATAACATAATCCCAGTCTCTACCCATTCTCGCCAAGTACGATATGTAATTTCCATGACCTAGGTTCCATAGGTATCTCTTATTCTTGAGACATATATCCTATTTGGTTTTCCTAGGCTCTGATACCACTAAACTGTCACGTCCAATGAATTACGCAACGGATATTAATTCGGATAATTCGAGTTGATATTCCGAGACATCAACAGTCGGCAAATAAGCCTCTAGCTAGCACGCACTAAATGTGTGTCCAACTATTGAACTCAAATGAAATTGTATTCAAGTCTCATCTCAATGTATCAAAGGTAACTAATATAGGACTAAGACTCAATAAAAGAAAATATACATTATTCCTCACTACCTACTACATGAATCTAACACTCCAGACAAATTAACTATAGATAAACTCAAGTGTTGGGACGCTCATCACTCGGACGCATTCCCATCCTCGACTTGCTCCTCTTCTTGAATTTCATAGTCACCTGGAATGGTTAAAAGTAGGGAATGAGCAAACTAGCCCACTAGGATTTATATCTCAATGTGTGGACAATGATATAAGTGATTAGCAATTTAGAACTAGGTAAGCACGATTGTCATGATATGCATGTACGAATAAAACTCATTAAACAAGATACTTGAACAAGCTAGATAGAGTGATCATGATAGAGCAAGATCTAGAACGATATGACGAGTAAGATATTATCAATAGCGAGGCATGTAACAAGCACACAAGATATCACTTAGATTGCAATAATTGTAGGATGGCCATATCACGCAAGCAAGCAAGCACGAGCACGATCGTGTAACACTAATCAAGCACGAAGACACTAATGTACACCAAGGAAAGATCCACCTTGAAATGCACACAAGGACACGTGTATGTGGTTATTGTATCTAGCATTCAACACGGCACTATTTCCCAGCACAGATGCAATGCCAGTAATAATTATGCCCTATGGTTAACAATATATTTCTGACTCTCCGTCATTGGGGCTAGACTGGAGCCCTTGCACACTCTCCGTGCCCAGTCAGCATCTCACTTAATTTTAAATGTAGATACCCATAGTCATTAATGGCCAATAAGAGTTTCAAGACATAAGCAAGTGTAATGTCATGTTCATAATGATGATGAGAACAAGTAGCAAGTAATGTGAACACAATTTCATGATAACAATAGTCAAGAGATAATTTCGGCAGCATAACGGCGTATTTTATACTTTAGTTCACTCTTTAGATTAATGGCTTAAGTCTAGATTGTAAATCACACTCACGAGAACAAGATGAGAGAGAAGTGCACGCTATCTCCAGGGAACTTCAATGGTACAACCAACTCGGCCTCTATGAGGGAATCTACAGAGTACAGAGAATTACGAAAGTCTTAGCGAAAAGGTCACTAGTCTGCCAGTACGGAATGACCAACAGAGAGCTTTCAATCCCCCAAGAAAGGGCTACCTAGATGTGTAAGTATGTAGTGATCACGTGTCTCAATCCACAATCCATCGGTTTCAAACTTGCAGAAAACAATTAACATGATAGCATGAGATGAACTACTCATTTAACTAAACAGGTTTGCAATCTTTTTAATATAACAATCATCATTTTAGCAAGATAGAACAGTAAGAGGAGCAAATCACTAGTTACATGAATGGTCACATCATTAAAGAGCAATTAGAATATCATTCATGCAGTTATAGCTTTTTACATGGGTTGACTGCTTTTAAGCCATTAAACAGATCTCATGCATGACCAAAACCAAGACATGCAAACTATGAACTCTACACCATGTAAAACAGGTCTCAGGTAAGTCTTCAAATCCGCGTTATACATAGTCGACGCTTTTCACAACGTAGTGTACGTCAGAACATGCCAACCTGTGAAAACTCAAATCGCGACGGCCTATACCGTCGCCTTCATGCTTGAATCGCGACGGTATACCCCATCGCGTTGATGAAATGTGTTCAAAATAATAATATAAAAATAGCACAAAAACCTTGAGCATGAAAATCGGACAAATCACGACGGGGGTCCACGTCGCATTTCATGCAGGCTCTAAAAACCATGTAGCGCACAGTTTGAGGCGCCAGAATGGTACTGTCGCGATCAAAATCATGATGTAGGGTACGGTCGCGATTCACATTAATGCATTGGACTCTTATGTCACGTTCATGCATGCCCAAACACGATGTCTGGTCTCGTCGCGTTTTGGGTTCTTACCCGAAAATGCAGAAAATAGTCACTCGATTCATGCAACGCTTAGAACTTCTAACCTAGGGCTTTTGGGACAAAAGTGTAAACATGAAACTTGTTGGCAACAAGGCATATAAGAGAACTATGGTTTTGGAATCATTAAAATAGGCCTCGAGATGTGTGACAAATCGACATGAATGTGTAAGCTGTTAACAAGCGCAACTTTGGAAAAATGCTTAAAACTCAAGATGTACTTAATGAAAACCGATGAAATCACTTGGACATGAAAGTAGACTCAATGCCCTACACATTGATATAAGATTATTTAGATTTGGCCCGAGATCACCTACCTTTTGGGTTGAAGAAGTCTTGTCCTCCAGAAAGTCCTCGTTCAGACCGCTTGGAGGAGAATGGTTAATACACCCGATCCTATGGATGAAAATTGGGCAAAGTAGTGGAATTAGCAACTAGACCTGACCCTCTTTCTAGAGGTATACGTCTTGCATAGTTTGGTTAGGGTTTGGCCTACCTTTGGTTGACTCCAAGAAGAGCTATCTGCACAGGTTGATGCAGATGCAACAGGGAAGAAGGCTCCGAGTTGGGGCGATTTCCTCCTCCTTTGGGTGCTCAAGAACAGCCTCTCACAACCCTAACAATGTGTGATTTCATTTCCTAGGGTTTCATGACATGTATATATGCATCTTGGGTGTTTTAGAAGTCCCATTGGGTGTAGGAAAGGAAGGGTGCGGCTTTGATTTTCCACCTACCTTATTTTGATGATTTCTCACCCTAACAGAGTGTGTGAGGCTTTAGGAAACCTCCCACCATGGTTAGCCACGAATGTGGGTTGCCAAGAAAGCCTAATTGCCTTAGGAATTGCCCTAATTACCTCTTCGTAATTTCAGCTCAATTAGGGTTACGAATTTCTGGGTATTTTTCTTGCTCCATTTTATTCTTGGGCCAAAAGTGATCCATTGGCCCAATCCAATAATGGGTCATCAATACATGATGTTGGAAGTCTCTCCAACAGGTTTATTTAATTTATGATCGTGTTATATTTCTGTGTTAATGGTTTTCTGACTTAGTTTCCTAATTTGGATATTAGTCACGTTGTGACGTACGCTTAGCCAATCAGATTTTTTGTTGCACGAATTTCTTTGTGGAACATTAAGGATAATGTTTGAGGTTGATTTATAATTTTTATGGAATTGGCTGATGTGTTCTTGCACATACGATAATGGTACGTATGATTTAAACATTCAGATATTATGAAAATTATTATTTTCATTTATTTAAAATTTTAAATTACTAAATTTTTTCCAGGGTGCTACACCATCAAATGAGCCCAAGTCATGGGATCAACTCAAATGAAGATTTACTAAAGTGTTTTCATCACTATTGGAAGGGACATCTCAAAAGATGGCAATAACTCCCAAAATTCATACCCCTAGTTTTCTAATCTCAATAGTACTACTAAATACACATATCTCTATAAATTGAGCCCCTCTCTGCCATGGGATGCCCCCAGGGTTTTTATGGGACGTTGTTGGAGACTCTTGGAGGCTGGGAAACGAGGGAGAATGATTGGAACTCATGGCTTCTTCCTCTCCTCCAGTAGTTGCTACTGCAACCAAAAGTTAAGATGAGTCTTAATAGCATTCAAAGGTTAGTGAAACCACGACCATATATGCCATACCATATACTAATAGAAAGCCCTTCGAGTCTAGTTTCTTTTAAGAGCATTTTGTCCATTTCTAAAGAGTAGTTCGTGAGTATTAAAAGTAGTTTTGAATGACTGTCAACCTATGGTTTCTGAAGGGACGTTGGAAGTTTTCACTTAAAAGGTAGGCCTTCTTTGGGATAAACTCTAATTAAACATGTACATGCTTGCATACTGTGGTGGTGTTTTTCCTCTTCGGTAATGGGCCGAACGGGCCTCCACTAGAAAAGAGGAAAGAACGGTCGCCGGTGCGGATTGTAGCCTGTAAAACTAGAACGGACGTCAGAGGAACCCGATTGGAGAATCGGAAAACCCTTCGATGCCAAAGTCAGGTCTAGACAGTCAAAATGAGGCGAAGAGGGTAGGGTTCTTTTGTGTGTGGTTTCACGCATGGGCGACTGTGTGTGGGTGATTCCACATACCTCTGCATGGAGGTTCCCTGTTTCCTTATATAGGCAAAGGGATTTTAAGGGTCCCGACGTGTCCTTCTCCAATAATGATTGAAGGGAAGCATCAGTTGAGTTCCCAAAGTGGGGAGTTGTCTGTTTAAGGCACCCCTTCGGATTTCGTGCTGATGCTGCTCCATATCATGGGGAGCACGCCGCACAGTAAGTGAAGAGGCACACGGCGTTGTAGGCCATAGAGGTGCCGAACAGACGCTGGTGGACCTGTTCGGTGCAGCTGTTCGATGCTCAATGCCCTGACACTGGAACCACAGTCCGAAGAGCAGCCCTAAAGTATGTTCAGTGACTCCGTCCTGCTTGGACAAGTTTGGAGCTGTCCAGAGACTACGCCTTGGAACCCTTAGGTGCTTGGTGGCTGAGACGTGTTCGGAAGCTGGTGGCCATTTTCGAGGACACGTGGCTGGGTAGCCGCTGCTTGACTGCCCCGCTGGATCATGATGGGCCTATGGGCTAGGAGGCTAGAAATAGCCTCCACACTTGCCCCCCACCCTCTCAAGCCTGCTCGGA